>MZZL01000393.1:617854-795341 GCA_002749535.1 Apophysomyces variabilis | reverse complement strand
GAACCGTTTTTAAAAATCTGCCTCGTTGAAAAAATGAATAGCGGAGAGGAATTGACTTGGTGAAAATATCTTCAATTTTTTAGACGAACCCGACGATCTCACGTCGGGTTCGTCGTGTGCCTGTTAAATTACGACGAAATTCCCGACGAAACACGACGAACCCGACGAACCCGACGCCACGACGTCGATTTCCCGACGAATCCGACGAAAAATTTCCCACAGTGAATAAATTCCACGACGTCATTCATTTCGCGCTTAAAGGGGGTGTGGTCCCAGACAAACTGCCTCATAAGATTCGATGCTTCTGCCCGTAATGCTGCATCCTGTTTACTGTAGCTAATAAAGCTAGCATACAGAGTTGTATCGAACTTATTGCTGTAATCGATATAGCTTGGGAGATTCTGGGCCGTGGGTAAGATAGAAAGAAGTAAAGCCTCCATTGGAGCGTCGATATAACAGGACATATCTTTGTTGGCATTAAGTGTCATGTTGAACTCCGTGCCGTCAGGGAGATAATATGCGGTGTCAAAGTGTTCATACCATTTAGATGGCTTTCTGACGGTCTGCAGCTGCTTAATATCTAGATCATCCTTAGGTACTATAACAGATACAATGTTAGTGAAGTCTTAAGGGTGGTATCAGCTGTCTTATATTTTCCCCACGATTACCTTCGTCTTTCTTTGCAACCTTGGGCAACTTGGCTTTGACGGCCACGGCAGCATTAAATTCTTCAGTATCCTTAGATATCTTGGTACGCTTGTTTTTAGGGTTGGACTGCAGCTTCTGTTTGCGTTTGCGTTTTCCATTATCTGCTGCCTTCTTTTCTTTTTTCCCGTACCGCAGAGAGAACCCGCTCATGTACGTTTGAAAAGCAACACCATCGTTTGCCATATACTTCAAGAATGCTTTGAGGTTGGTGACCAACCCTTGCTTCTTCTTGATGATACGGTACAAGTCATTGTGGTAAGACTCTACGCCATTCGTAGTCCACGTTGGATTATCCAAAAGTGTCTGATTCATCTTGGATTTTGCTGGGTAAATCATACTGCGTATTGTCTTACGTTTCCAGAACGTCAGTTTTTTGAAGGCTTTTGGAAATTGTTGCTTGATCTTCTCGCGGGTAGCCTTGTATTCTTCTTTGCTATCCGTAACCGTCAAGTAAAAGCAAAGTTGCTTAAATTGCTCCTTGCTGTCTTTTGGTACCAAAGAATGCTTTTTGGCAAGCTTATCTATGTTCCTTTGGTAGTGGGCCAAGCAACCTTTCAAGTACTTTATGCCGTCGTTTCTTGCTGTTAATTTACTGTAAGCGGTAGTGAATCCCTTGATCTGAGCTGCAGAAAAGTCCATTATGACACCCAAAAAGTCGTCGTTAAACTTGACACCAAAGGTTTCAAAGAAATTGCTAAAATAAGAGGCAAAGATAGTTGACTGTAGGTTTCGGATAACGGCGGCAAATATTACGACATGTCGACCGATTTCAGGAGAATAAATAACCGAGGAGCATAGGTAGTACTTGTGGAAAATGTTGTATGTCACGTCAGTTAGGACAGGATATTGTTTGAAGTCAAGAAAACCAGAGGCAGCAGGTTGACGGACAGCAATCAACGTCATCTTCCCAAGAATTCTACACTCCACAAAGTATGACTTGTAGTCCTTCTGAATTGCGAACAATTGCTCGATGGATGAATCTTGCGAAGCAAGCATGTTGTTGCTTTTCAGCACTTTTCGACGTAAGTAGGCTGTGCGATCGAGGTTTTGAAGACTTAGATCGATTTGGTGCGCAGGGACAATCTCTGAACCATAGTAATTACCAACCAACAAAGCCTTTGGGGTCACTTCAGGGCGAGATACAACCAGCTGCTCAAACTCGTGATATGCCTTATCGCTCAAGTGTTTGGCTTCGTAAACACCGTGGGTGTGCAAATCTTCGCCTAGCTTTTCTCCAGGATACATATGGCATTCGTCGTGTAGGAAACGGAAATGCACTCTGTACTTGCAGGTATTGTGTATCAAAGGACACCCACATTCTGAACATCCTTGCTTGCATTGAGTATCGATTTCTTTCTGACTGATTTTTGGTCTAATGTCAACCAACTCAAGCCGACACATTGTATTCAAGCAGCGGATAGAACCTAGGCATACTTTGGTCAACATACGGCCCTCGCCTTTTGCAATAAGATAGGAATTTTGTCTGATTAAGCTCCATCCGATGTCGAGTCCGCGCACTTCATAGATTCCTTCTTCATTACGAGGATATGGGACGATGACTTTTGCATTGCCTTCGGGAAACTGAGGGAAAGTTTGCATACGTTGAGGAAGCATTTTGCTAGTTTAATCTTGAGAAGTATTCGCGTAAAATTGCTTGGTAGAAGGGTGTTTAAACTGTTAATTTCAAAAATAGGAACAGCTCATAGTATTTATATCTAAGTTTTCAAAAATTGGAAGGGGTAATCAAAATGCGCTTTGTAAAGATAGTAATTATATTACAATTGATGTCATTTACTTAAACCTGTCATAACTAGATTATAAACGATAAACGACAGTGTTATTTCTTCTTTCTCTAATGTCCATTTGCTTCTAATATACTTTGTTTAGAAATTACACCTAGGAACAATATACTTGGTATAGCCATAATATTACTACACCCCTTTCTTACATAATTATTGGAAATGATAGCTGCAACTTTCATTTAGCATTTAGATTGCATTTGACATAAAGACATATGTAAAGAAACCATAAAGTGCATTAAAAGTGGAGGTACCTCTAAAACTGAAAATGATTTTAGAGGTACTTTTTCAATTTCCTTTTTCGGGGGGTACCTCTAAGAGGGTTACCTCTAAAATATAGTCACCCCGGAAGTTATATCATTAAAATAGAAATCAGTGCTACTTATAACAAGGGGATTTCTTGGGACAAAAACATTTTTGGATATCGATAACCAATTTAAATATCAATCAGGACATACTACGATCACGCGTAGCTTTATAAAGGAAACACGTTCCTGTGCTGTGCTGTGAAGATTAACAGCTAGAGAAGCTGATACCATGTATTCCTATTATTTAGCTTGACAATCAACGGTATGGGATGTCTTACTAAAGGCTTCAATATCAAATTTCGTGCCGGAATGAACAACGTTTTAGCAGCAACTTAATTAATTAACAACAGCTTCGAATATACCTAGTTATAATATACGTTAAGTGTATCCATCATGGCCAATACTGTAAGACATGCAAAATCACACATAAGGAACACAAGAGATGTATAACTGGTATGATCTTCAATGGCTCTTGCATATCACAAGCAATCCATTTGTCCGAGCGGCATTAGTGAACGTAATATATCCTCATTGAGATCCAAAGTAGTGGTCGGTATTACAAATATGTTTTTGTCCCAAGCAATTCCCTAAAAGATCAAATTGTCGGAGGGTAAAGATGCTTTCCATCGCCGTGTACTGTTTATTGCATAGTAATTTGCGTTAATAGACGAAACAAATTTGCGTCGACTGGAAATAATATAGATAAGGGGCTTGTGAGTATATCGCTTCCGTAGGATAACATTTTTTTACTTACCCAGATGATATGCACAAGAAAAAGTTGGGCAAGGTGAAAAGACCAGTCGTTAGAAAAAGGTGATTTAAAAAGTATTGAACTTACCGTTCAAGACGTATATATCTGAATCACTGCTACCTAAGGTAACAGGAAGCCACATTCGTAGTGGTGATGTTAAAAAATAAACTACTGCGGTCGACGAAATTCTTCAGGGCGTCCAAGTCCACGCCACACCGAGTCAGCGATGTGATACATCGATTTAGCCGAGTTGACATCTCTTTGCCACAGTATATGACAGTTTTTGCATACTGATATACCGTGGTGTGAAATACCGTCGGCTGTAACGACCTTGCTCAAGTCTCTTCTCATACATGCATGACAAACCTGGATATATCGCTCCATAAACCCGAACATAACATAAGGTGCACTAACCTGCGAAGTATAGAATTCATCTATAGTCACAGCGATCAGGTCACCACGACGCTCTCTTCTTTTAAGTGTCTTCCATAACTTGTTGACCACCGCTGCTCTTTTTCCCTTCCTTGAAGCGTGCCCTTTTGCTCCGAACATTCCCGCTCCGAACACAATCAATGGTATTTTTCCCGTCGTTCGAAAAGGACATGGATGCCACTTTCGTGTCTATGGATGTGGTTTGTTCAAAGTCGATCTCAAAGTAGATTCTCTTGGACTGAAATAAGAAACTTTCGTTAATGCTTACGCTTGTATCCATATGTCACCACTCACCTGGAACGCCACTGCAACTTCTTTTGTTCTTTGCGCTTATATCTTCGCTTTCTTCTTTTCTTCCGATTACGCCTCGTGTTCGCTCGCCGTCTTTTAGAATATTTTTTACCTCCATTTACAAGTATGTTTGCGAGTTCCTCCGGAGCTCGCTGTGTGCCCTGGTAGTTCCTGAACCGTATTTTTGCCATGCAAGGTCCATAAAACCTTGCTAGCGAGGGAAATTTCTCAAGAAAGCATGCAACAAATTCATGGTGGCGTTGGGATAATGCAGTTTTGCATGTAATCATATTTGTTTCTATTTGTTTCTATTATAGTAATACCATGCGTGTCTTTGTCTTTCTGCAATGTTTTTGCTCTCCTTTCTGACCAGGTCATCGCATAATATTCCTTGTTGGAAACCCGTCGTACTTGATGCGACTTGGAACCACTTCCATCCACAGCAATAAATACTTGGTTATGGCCAGGATCAACGGCCCATGGCTCGAAATATCGGTTCACCTCATCGAGGCTGAAATCTTCCAATTCAAGTTCGGTATCTGGTGTACCTTCCCTCGCCCTTCTTGCAAAGAGTAAATTGACTGCAAATCCGTCCGTGAGGATTCGACAAGCAAAGCGCTGATTAGCATTCTGCGTAAAGTTGTCTAAACTAGGAATATATAATAAAATAATAGCATTTAGCATAGTAGGGTTAAGTCCGATAGAATTTGTACCTGTTAAATCCAAGTGGAATACTCGCTTGGTTGCTGCGGTCTCCTTAAGGAGGCTAAACTGGCCATCAGTTCGGCGTTAATGGACACAAATCGCCATTGAGCACTTGGCTTCGGAGAAATCGGAAAGAGTCGAGGTAGTGATGTGTCATCAGACCGATTTTCCGTCACGGTCCTTTGATGCTCTTCTTCGTAGTAGGAAAGAATGTACTTTAGTACTGGCAAATAGGAACCGGGGGAAGCAGAAATAGTCTCTTGGGAGGCAGGTTTTGGTACGAGGGCTTCTAGGTCATCGCATAAACTATCAGTAAGAGCTACCAAAGGCAAAGTTGGCTCTGTTTATCCGGCCATTCGGGAGTACGGCCATTCGGAAGTACCGCCACCAATACGCTCAAATACGTATTTCGAAGCCATATCCATAGCTTCCTTTTTGCTAAGTGTCTACGAATAATTGATGAGCAAAAGTCTGTTTGTACAGAAATTGGTACGTACTGGGAACCACGAAGTCTGTACTGGACAAATGAACAAATCCTTGACTCAAAGTTCTCGACGATATTGTTGCTGTACGATGTCGCAAGTAAAACACAAGCCTCTGTTAACACGTCTGAAGCACGTAGTGTTGTTCTTGGAGGATTAAGCAAAACAGGATGTATGTGAGTGAATGCCTGCCAAGACTTTTCGAGATCAATAGGCATATTATCGTTCTTTGTCGTTATTGATCGACCAAGTACTAGCTGCATGATCGAATAAAAGAAATTCTGGGTAAAACAAATTGCTGGTATGACGTCTTGGTCAATGATATATTGATTGACGAATAGCTGCGTCCTTGTCACTACCAGTCTCAAGTATGACGACAGCTCTTCAACCTTAGTCCGAACTTGCTCACGATACTACTCACGAACAACTGCATCAAACGTAATTTTACAAGTGTAAAATTCGGGGTTTTTCCCCAGAGCTGCTTCCAAAAGCTCGTTGGTAGACTGTTTGTGCGCGGTACAGCTCTTTGCTCTCGTGTTTCTGTGTTCAGTTGAATCGCATCCCGGACAAGGACGGGGAGTGGATGGTGTCTTCGCAGCGCTTTCCTGCTTGCGCTGTCGGCCACGTTCCTTGGCCATTTTTGAACTTTCTGCTTGAACATCAGATTGATGTTTTCTTTTGACTCCAACTACAGATTGTTGGTTATCTTATCAAACAGACAGCTGCAAGGGAGGACCATTTCGTACCTTTCTTTTCCTTCAACGGACATTTGTAAGACCTTCGATCTCGATGACCACTTCGGCCACAATAGCCACATACTAGTTGGCGAGCTATGGTAAGCTTAAGGTAAGATATCCTACCTTCATACAGACGGGGACTCAACCTGTCTCTTCTTGTTTCTGTTCCAATAGCCTCTTCTGCAGTTCAACGTCTTTGCTTTCTTTTCTTTTTTTCTCAATATATAGGTACTTGCACTGAATTCATTGAGAGATATCATAAAGAATGCCCATATAAGGGAGTTTATGTCAAACGAAAGATTATCCATTAGGCTTAAAGAGAAGAAAGGATAAAAGATGGATCACTGATGAGGAACAAAAGTAGACAACAATTTTATCGTAGTCACTTTAAAGCCATTTCTTGAACGACAACATTTACGATGTAGGACAGCATAAACTGACAGTCGCACAAAAAGGAAGGCTTGCTTGTACAATCGATTCAATCCATGCTTTGTTCTTCTAATGGCATGTGTCACTTTACCAAAGGCTAGGGTCACGAATGGTGAGCTCACCAAAGATATGAAATCTCACAACGTATCCTGTCCTCTACGGCTTGCTCTTAAGTTGGCACATATCTCCATAGGCTTTTTGTATTTATTACTTTCAACGTGTTTTAGTACATATTTTTATCGATTTAACTATATCATTTGTGGATCACTTGCTTCAAAATGTTTTAGGACTGGGCTTGCAACTTGAAGTCTTAGTTGGTCTCTGAGCATTCACTATGTATAAAGAATACCTTGCGCATGATGCTGGATTACAGAATCAGCGAACAATTAGCAGTAGAGTAATATCATCAAAGAGCTTATTGTAAATTAGTTCCTAATGATCCAGTCTTCACATTCTAATTATTGAATCCTTGATTTGCCTTACGAATAGTGACCAAAAGTATGTATTCCAGTGTTGTACACCGCGGAACTCTATTGCTTTTTTCATTCATAACTCACATTAACCGGGAAATACATAATATCTAAAGCACAACTGGTTTATGAATTCACTTTCTGCTTGCTGCTCACCAATGTTATTACCTAAGCGTTTAATGACTTGAATGCTTTTACTGCATCGACTATCGCTGCAACCTAAATGTTCTGGCTGGACACCTTTCCCAGATGTTATAAAGCTCTTCTTTGATGTTCCTTCCTAAGAACTACCTTGTCTTCTCCAAGTGTACCAGCTTGTTCAACATGAAGACAACTCTTTAACTAAATTCAGGCTTTGTTCCATTACTGGAGCATTTCATCTTTTTTTTCCTGTAATACTATGGCACAATAAAAATTCGTATGCGACCCAACTGTTTTCGATTTTTTTCAAGTATTATAGACCCTTATCAATTACATGCTTGTTGGACAGATAAGATTGGCATAACAATGCTATGAAAAGCGCCAGGAGGAATATTTTGAACGGCATGTCATGACATTTGACGCAATTCTCCTTTTGGATGTCTTGAATATTTTTGAAAATGATGCCAAGAAGTTTTCACGATTATACTAACGGGTTTCTTATATTTCGTCTCTCTTTCGTATGAGGCCCAATTATACAATTTTCAGAACATATTAATTCCTACTATGTTACTGGTGTCTCAGTAAGATTAACTACCCAGTTGAAGGGATCTTTCTTTAATTAATGAACATTCATTAACATTTTACTTACATGCGCGGACTAGAACGCTAACCATTGTGTATATTCTATTCAAATATTTTTCGCAAATATACCAGTAAAAGAGGAGTATTCATAAACTGAGGAAGATGGTTCCCGTTACGCTATGGAATGAAAATATTTTGTGCAAAAAGTCGGGGAACGCAGAATCCATTGAGAAAAAGCGCAAATCCTACAGTTGACGGAACGAAGAGGATAGATGTGGTACAGCCCATCCCTTGGTATCATAGATACGTTCAATGAATTCCCTCCCAAAAACAGAAATCAATAGAAAAAATTGACTCTTGCTTGTTAGAAAGTTATAAAGTGAATAGAAATAGAAGTTAAGCAAATTTATGAAAATAAAGCGTGGCTTGGGAGGTCAGTACCACATCTATCGTCTTCGTTCCGTCAACCGTAGGACTTTCATCGACGCCAAATTTGTTTCAAAGTGGCGCAAAATATAATTCAATAAACTGTACATCGACTCATCCAAGATGTTTGCAGTATTTGACTGGGTTCTGCAATTATCCATCACAATAAGCTTATTCCTCATATTATGTTTATCCAGGATTCCATCACTGACTCCATACACTGGACAATATGATAAGCTGTAGTGCCTTCCTAAGCTGTACTGGCTTTGCATCATTTCCAGTACCAGCTTTTCTCTTCTTGGAAGGAGTCGACTCGGCAAACTCCTCCTAGGTCTTGGCTTCATCGCTTTTCTTCAATAGCTCAACTTTTTAGAAGCAGACCATCGCAAAGGGAGAGATACAGTCCACAATGCTGATGGTTACGCCCTTGTGAGTGTGTACCTTTACGACAGCAGGATTCCCAACCCTTGATCATGCGCGGTCTCTCATAAACTGTGAGTGAAAGCCTGCTCCATCAATAAACACACAATTCTCTTGAAAGTTGACGCCGGCAGCTTTCACTGAATGATGATGTTGAATCGCAGCTGAATAGTTCTTGGGGCATCGCAGGCCAAAGTAAACTTGGTTGCCTGCTTCAACACGATCGCGCATTTTTCCCGAATATGCTTAAAAAGACCAGAAATAGATATTTCAAGCTATTCAAAATGCTCGCAGAGCTCCTGTTTTGCTTCCTCAAGAGCAATTGAAGGATTATCATCAAATAGCTTAATCAAAAAAGCTGCATGCTCAAGAAACAACTTTTTTGGCTCATGCTCAAGTTGCTTCTTTACTCTTCCAGGAAGAACAGTTTCAGGACCTGCGTTGAACTCTTTTAGCAACCTGTAAACAGAGTTTCGAGGTGTGTCACACTGCCCTGCTACTTTCGGCGCTGTTAGTCCTTTCTCTTGGACTAGACTAATCAAGCGCCCAATGTACTTCTTGTATCTTTGCCGTGTTGTAATGGCAACTTCATTGAAGCCTTGAACAAGGTTGTCTACTGCTTCGTCCATTGCGACCAATTGTGTCTCAAGCTCAGTAACAGTGTCAAATTTGATGAGCATCTCAAAGTTCATCTCATCTGAGCTCTCATCGTAGGCTAACATTGGGTTCTCGTCAGGGTTGTACTGAATGGATTCAAGCCTGTATCTGGGATATGGAATGAGTAAGAAAACGAAAGTTTATTGTTAATTGTGCAAAAATGCCATAATAATGGCATTCATTAAGTATTTTAGCATCTAAGTTGATATCAATTATGAGGAACTGCAGAGAAGGTTCCATAACAAGGTGTTTTCAATGGATACAATATCACGTCTGGAATACGGAGTTCCTGCGGATGTGCAAGTCGAATCGGCCATTCCCAGTTTCTGTGTATTCCACAAAACGACCCTTGTACTGTTCAACCCTGCTATTGTTTGCTGAATGACTGTAGAGAAGGCTGCACTGCGACCCGCATTCCATGAAGTGTGACGGAGCGTTCCTCGGCCAAAGTATTGAGGGGTTCGTACGACAATTTGTTGGTGTGGATAAACGTCGTTGAGAAGATGCGATGCTAACGCTTTGAAAGAAATCATAAATTGGCTAGGTGTGAGTCGGATCGATGGGATATCATCATTGCCAAAAGATACAATGACAATATCCGCCGCTGGAAGAGCCTTTGCACGCGTGGCAATCTCTGATTCTTGATTGCTGAGTGTTATACTACCAACAGGGTTGAAATAAATCTTCTTTCCACCATCTAGCAAAAGAGGCGTTTGGGAATCCATTAACCATGGATAATTTGCTACATCTTCACCATCATCATTGCAGATACATTCATCACTATCTACTGCGCTGCACCACTGATCCTTAGAAGCCATAGCTTTCAGGTTCCTGATGACAAGCACGTTTTGTTAGTTAATCATGATTGAACATACCAGTTTCGTGTTACCTTCTCATGTTAGCATCTCCCCATACATGGATTGTCTTTTGTTGGAGACATTCAGAAGACATTTCTTCAAGATGACAACGGTTGGGTACAAATTCGAAGTTCTGCGTGACATCAGCATCGTAAAGATCATTTGCTGTAGTGGCAGATCCGACCCAGCTGCCGTCAAGCTGTTGTAGTTGTCCTTTATCGCAACGCGGCAATGTGGATTGTTTACCAAGCTTTTTTGTAACACGCAGGGTATTCTGAGAGCTGAAATCGACGGGTCTATGAAGATGATAGATAGGAACCTCCCAAAAATAGGAACGATATTCAGTACTGCTTTCCAGACGATAGTCATCGGCCCTTGCAAAATAAACAGGGGCGAAGTATGCGTTAAATTGTTTAGGATGTTGTTGCAAGGTGACAGAGATTTTGGTGGAGTTGCCTACCGCAGTAGTGACGATGCTATCTGCAGGGCCAAAATGCGTTTCTGGTTGGATGGCAGAAGCGGCTGGTACAGGACCCAGCTGTCGGACAATGAAAAAAACGCAATAGTCATTTAGGACGATCCATAACAAAAAGGAAAAGAGGTTTTTACCAGGGCAACAACGCAGACAGTTTCACCTTCCGTTATTTCTACATCGTCCACAGTAAAGTTTCCGTCAGGCTTAATGAACATGGATTTCGAGGTCCAACCGTCCCAATACTGCCTATCCGATGCCCTGTAAGGAAAAAAAAAAAAAAGCTTTAGAGCTGGATTCCGTTTCAGATGAGAAATTACATACAGCCATGCAATATCAACTTTATCACAAACGGTCTGTATGGTGGGTGTTTTTGGTTTGGAAGGTAATTTCGGTGATGGCGGCCTGGGTAGAACAGCAGGCGAGACAGGGACAGTTGCTGTGTCGACTCGAACACCGTTATATGACGCATATTGAAAGTAAGTTGCCGTAAAGAGTAAAGTGAGGACAGCCACCACGACGATAAGATTTCGCCGTTGTGTTGATGGAGCGTACATGAGGGGCCGAGATTTAGGGGAGAGGAAGTAATCTCGGAAAACAAAACTAAACAGCCTCAGATGTTCGTTTTTACATGCGGAGTTTATACGGCAGATCTGGGCGATCACATTTTTGCGTTACTCAAAGCACGAACTGCTCCATTCAAATCTTGGTTTGCACAAGGCTTAGCAATGCAACCGTACAACTTGAGTTAATGTATTTTCTCTAGTCTGCATGTGTATGTGCGCTATTTTTGTTTGTTTTAAACTACAATTTCTTTGCCATTCTAAAATAGAGACAGAAAGAAAAGCAGAAAAAAAGCAGAAAAAGCACATTGTGCGACGGATATGTTACAGATTCAGTTGAATACTGTATTTCCAAAAATTAAAGTCGTATCCAGCAAACTCACTTGGCACATTTGAAAAGCTGAACTTTACATTGAAGAGGATAAAATATTCATCATTGATAAATGAATCATGCAGGAAGTGTAATTATTCTACATAAATTTGCTCCTGTGAACGGAAAACTTATTCGAGCGGCATGTAAATACGTTCATGGATACTAAATAAAACTACGTTTCTCTTGCTTGCTCACGCTACCGTAGATCATTACTAAATAGCTTATGTATCGTTCTTAACTGACGCGAATATCTTCCTCGGCCAATGTACATCGCGAGAGTACAGTAACAGTACATAACTCCATCGCTTCTTCTCGTTCCATGCCATCTAAATTGTTTGTAAAATATTGTCATAAAAGTACTAAAACCATGCTACTTTATTGTTATCATTATCTTGGACTTTAGCAAGCTCTGAACTATGTACAGTAAAAGCGCGGATCCCTTTCTTCCTTTTTTAAGCCTTGAGCATGCTGCAACGGCACTATGCTTGCGCGAAATTCCTTTTACTTTCAACGCAGAGGTATCTGTTTGCTGATACAAAAGTACCTTTGGATGACGCGAATTACCTTCCAAAAGCAAGTACTTTCTGTCTTGTATGCTTGCTATCCGGAAATTACTGCGGTCCCCTCATTCAAATGCACAATACTCGGCTATTTCCGTAATACCATCCCTGACTTATTGGCAGTTAGCATCAGGTTTTAGGGACTGGAGTGTCCTCTTGAAGTGCCTGCAGTAATTCTCTCCATTTCCACCCTCATTAACGGAATTCTTGCCTGGCAACCAAATACCCCTCTCTGACCTATGGTGTAAAACGCCGTCACTCGTTGAAAATGACGTGCTTTGCATTGTGGCACACGATGCAGCTGCACAACGTTCCTTCACCCTATGTCAGACGTTAGCGAGACCGATCAAGCTGGCCCTGATCAGTCACAAAAACCTGATGAAAGTGCAACCTCTCCTAAAGGTCCAGAAGTCGGTGATACAACTCAGGATTCGCCGCTGATCAGCAAGACAAATGCAGATCTGGTGGAGATCGGCGACCAATTGGCAAACATCACGTACGATGCAGTGCTTGAAAAGATAGCCGAGACAAACGACGTGACGATTCCATGGTCTGACTTGAAAGAGATCATAAAAAGCACGGTAGTAAATGTGAGTCATCGTATCTACTTTTCTCGTAAGCTAAGCTTCAGTAGCACTGTAAACTGATGGAGAGCTGCACTTCGGACACAGCAGCAATAACAAATATAGATAATATTAAAACAAGCATTATTCATTGTTTGGATCGGCACACAGGGTAGGATGTTAAATAAGATGGCTCCATACTAAACTGAAAGAAACCCACAGTCCTCCTTTCACAATTCAGCGTTTATGTGAATTGATTATCGCACCGAGACGTCACTATACAATGTTTATAAAGTATTTACATGCGATTGAAAAAGTAAGTAAGACTATGTCTAAATAAATAGTCTCACAAAGTGCAGGTGCTCTTTGTAACATCAACTTGGCATGAGTATTCAGAAAATCCACCCAAGACGAATGGAACCCAAAATGACCATGCTTTGCTGAGCAATACTAATGTATTTGCGGCACGAGCTCTTCAGAATGGAGCGGAACTTGTGCCTATCCCCTTTGAAAGCAGTTCATCAGCTGAAGATACACCAGCCCAAGGTGAAGAAAGAGAAGCCTCAGCGTGTATGAGTTCGAAGGACACCCCGGCGACTGACAGTAAAACGCATGAGGCTCAGGAGCCAAATCTCTCCGAAGAATCTGCGGAAGATGATCTGATGGTGGAGACAGACACATTGTCGACTGATCCAAAAGGACGGGAGACTGATATAACCGTAAATCAAACTAAAACCACAAGTACGCCTGGCCCCGCCACTCAAAATCTGACTGGCGAGAAAGAGGATAATGCGGCTACAAAGGAAGAGATTGTTGACAAGCAAGAAAAGGCGGTATCTCAAAGCAAGGATGCACCTAGTGAGCCGATGGAGGTTGATTGATAAGTAAATGTGCGATTTTCTAGAGACATACATAGTACCGCACTGTTCTGCTTCGATCTTGTTTCAATGATTACAATTTTTTACGTCAAAGATAGCGGGCGTTCTGGTTTTATTTTGGGGATTCGTGAGTTAATACTATATGACATATTCTTGCAAGAGAGGGTTCATATCGAAAATCAACTAGTGTGTCGTCCATAAAGGTTTATTGAATCAAAAATCTATTAAAGGTATTGTACAGAATAACACGTCTCTTATGGTTCGTCATCGTTTTTGTCAGCTTCATCCACGTATTCGAATGCTAATGATTCCTCCGGATGCGTTTCATAAACCTTGTGTACCATCATGAGAGCGAGCAAGACAGGGAGATGGATAACGCTACCAAAGAATAGCTGTCGTCCTGACTTCTCGTTACTACAGACATCAAGAGAAAACGTCAGATGCTTCAAGTTAATTTATCATTCTTGCCTGTGTTGCCAGAATCGGACGGCTCCCCATATTAACCCGGCATTGACGATGGTTGAATCAACTGCGAAAAGCCAGGATGTTAGGCCGAGATATGGCATGCTTAGACAAAGCGGAACCATGGCCAAACTATAACGAAGCGATACACGAGCGTTCAGTTTAGGATCTGTTACTGCCATCATACGATAACCAGCTTTCGAATAGTCCGCTCGAAGATTCCAGGCGAGTGCATTAAAATGTGGGAACTGCCAAGCATACAGGATAGCACCGAGCACCCATGCACCAGGATCCAGAGCATTGGTGACAGCTGCCCATCCCATCATTGGTGGAATGGCCCCTACTACTGCACCTGCCCATGTATTTGCAATGGATGCACGTTTCATGGGTGTATAAACGGCCGTATATAGCAGTATATTGGCTGCCCCTAGTGCAGCTGTTAAAGGGTTAACCATGGTTGCCAAGGTTGCTACTCCAGTTGTTCCAGTTAATACCCCAAAACTGAATGCATGAAACTGTGACAGTTGCCGACGTCCAAGCACGCGGTTACGCGTTCGAAGCATCTGGGCATCATACGGTACTTCGATCCACTGATTAATGGCATTCGCTGAGGAAATACACAAGGCTGTGCCAATGGTTGTGAAAAGAAGTGTCGATACTGTCGCTGCACCTGGAGCCATGGCATATCCACTCATAGTGGTGAGTGCCACGAGACCTGCCAATTTAGCTTTGATAAGTTCTTTGTACAGTTTTGGTAGTTCGCTGCAGGTGGGAGTCGTAATGGGCTTGAACTTAGTGACACGGTTCGATTGATTGTCATTCGGTGTGGATTGAGGATCTGTTGTAGTCGTATATGGTGCGATCGTTTTCACATGAGGAGTTGTAGTTGTTGTTGGAGAGAAGACAGGAGAAGGGCGTGGTAATAAAGAATATGAGATGCGATGTTGTTGGTTTGCAGGTCCATTTAGGTCACGAAGCAAGCGATGCAACCTGAATGTTCTCAGCATGGTTCGTCTATTTTGTTACAATGCTTGGACGCGATCGATTCGCGCTTGTTGGCAAAGACAAAGTCCGTTGTTGTTTTGGTTTGAGTTCAGGCAGGCGTTGCTGACCTTACTTCAAAGCCCGCCAATTAATCCAGAAAATGTTTTGGTTTTGGCAGAATTACTTGCAATAAACGGGAAAAGCCGGCCTCGCTAATAGCTGAATACATTCTGGTCACATATATAGCTGTAGTTTTGCTATGCAAGTCTTATAGAAATTCCCATATCTTGCCTGCTTGCTTCCACAACTGGTACGAGAGAGAGAGAGAGAGAGAGCAGGTGACGGATGTGGATGGTTGCGTTTATTGTTTGTAATACCTCCGTCTTGCACATTAACTATTTCAGCTTATGGTTGCCTTTGCCAATCCGAACTATGCCAGATACGGAAGAGAGTCATTCTCTTGAAAGAGCATGAATTACTGATAATTTCGGTGTATGAGAGCCAGTCTCCATTGCTGCCGTCTGCTCCAGACAAGTTGTGATGTACATACAAGTGGTTAAACAGGGTTTCAAGTACAAGCTAAAGATGAAGGGCGGCTTTTAGGCTTTCTTTGGAAAAAGGAAGCTACTGTAATAATTGGAATCATCAGCATCGACCAAGTTAACGACAATACGCAACCAAGTATACAATAGAGTATTCAACGTTCTGCATCTAGGGATCAGCAAAACATCGGCTTATTTATAACTATTTCACTAAAATTCGTAAAGTGAAGAAAAGAAAGTTGGCAAAATCTTATAACAAGCTTGCTTATAAACCACATGCCTCGAATCGCATGCATTTATGAAAAGGAAGACTAGAGGTAAGATGCCAACATCGCGTATTTACTTCTAATTACAGGTGTCTGTTGGAAAACGCAAGACTTTGTACAGCTATACGTTAGTATGTTTCGCGACAAGAAGAAACAAGGATTTTATTGTAATGAGGAATTCTTAGTGACTGATTAGCAAAAGTAATAATGAGCCTCGCGAGCGTTAACTAGCGCTTAAGGGCCAAGGAATTAACGATAGAAACTTAAATAAAATGCTGACGGAATCGTATCGACCGATCAGTCCTACCTCGAGATTTTGCTGGTCAAAAATGTTGCCAGCATACGGCGACAATAAAAAAAGGCAAAACTAGCTTTAATCATTATAAAGCTATGTTTGCAATGCTCGCCACGCTGCGAACGGTAGCTGAGCACGTCAAGCTCGCTAAATTCAAGACCTTCTCCAGAATGAAGGTCCATTTTCCTCTACTGTCACGGTAAATAGAATTGTTCGAAGACTCACCTTATACCGCTGACTTTCTGCTAGATCGAGTCGTCAGACACTGGTCGATGCATACTCCTGCACCAGGAGTATACCTAATAAACAAGGAGCAAAACACGCTGATTTCGATGGACTCCAAATCAAAGGATGAGGAAATGATCCAATTTATCATTCTATCTGACTTTAGGGTTATGTACCCTTCGCTACTGCTCATACAGGGTTTATTAAATCAAAATAAAGTTAGCGTCCATCGAGGGTACTTCTTAAGTGGTGCAAATTACACTGTAGAAATCTACAAAGATCCCAAATCATCTCGAAACACAGGATCACCTGGTTGTCCAATGAGAATTTAATATGGTTTCCTCTCTAACTTGCGACCCTCTCCTTGTCGGCTTTTTAATTAATGTTAACAGTTTGAGCTGCTGGACCTTTCCCCTTGTTTTGACATTATCTTGCTATGTATAAACATGTGCCTCGTCTTGTTTTTTGCGTCAATTTTAAATAATGTTATTTGTTGCTTGCATTAGTTCTCTATTTTCAGGTTACTTGTTGTAATTGGGGTATCCTTGGCTCCGGGCGAGAAGCTGAGAAAGCTGATCCCCTGTTTCGGTTGCCTTGGCATTTGACAGTTGCTGTTAGTATATCGATTTAGGAATAAAATACAGCGTATTATGCTGCTTTGACAACCGTCATATTATTTGCATAATTAAGCTAACTTTACATACCATAGTTCTTCCTGATGTCAGATGTGGTTGGAAGCAGTCTTAAAGAAAGAGCCAGACCAGTAAATCACGCAATGTTCTTTTTTCTTTTCCCGTATGCCACGTTACGCAATGCTGAGGCGTATCAGTCCGTAGATGATCATGAAACTCATACTTTTTCCGAGCTGGGATTAAGTTTGAAAAGAAAGCAAACGGATTTTATTTGGGAGGACTTTGTATTCGACGAGGTAGTGATCATGTGTGGAGCCTATTGAGTCCCCAAAAACATCGGCATTTTGAATAGAATGGGAGAGGGTGAAGAAAACTGTAAAATGTAAAACGTGTTACAAGTTTCACCTTAGCTGCACAATGCAGTCTGAATATTGCAGATTACAAGGTGAATGCATTATAAACACTTATGAAAGGATGGATTTTTTCCTTTGAATACATACCCTTTTCTGAAACATAAGCCGAAAGTCATTTCCTGTGTTGCATGCAATGAAAGGTTGAATACATGTGATCGGCTAATTATTTTTTTTCTTTTACTTCTAGCAGGATTTGGATGGTTTGTGCGCATCAACCTCCTTTTTTTTTCCTCATTTTCTCCTTCTCTACTTTATCATCTATCTTTTCTACCAACCTCTTCATCCACACAAATGCATCTTAATATGAGCAAGTTTTGGCCCACTTCCTCGTGCCCACTTTTAATTCCAGAAATTGCACATATATTCTGCGAATTTGTCGATGACAAGGACTTGCTGAGTGTGGCACTATGTTGTACGGTCTTCTACCACGTTGCAAGTTGTAGACTATGGAGAACACTGCATCCTCGATCACATATGACGTTACGAAAAATAAAAAACACGCTGGACGGCAGGAGTCGTAACAAGCGATCGTGTTTCCAATACAATCACCTGGTCTGGCAATTCTGTTGGTCAGACGTGACCAGCCACATGTTTGAACGTCAGTTCTTCAATTCGTTCCAATTTCCCAACCTGCTACACCTGGAATTCTCTTATGCCGCCGCTCAAGACCAGGCTGTGGCTCACATGATATCCGCTAGTCCTCACTTACGCTATGTTGACTTGTCTCATTGCTACTGTCTATCTACCGAGGCAATCATGCCGCTACTTAGCACTCCAGAAAATAGGCTCCATACTCTTATCCTGTATGGTTGCGGAAAGATTTCCCAAAATGCGCTTGTTACGCTTATCCGACGTCACAGCAAGAGTTTACGCTGCCTTAAATTAACGGATATCAATGATGAAGTCCTCAGTGCTATTCAAGATTGCACGATTGAAGATCTTGGGCTTGAACATTGTTCAAATCTATCTGCAGAAGCCTTGGACAAGTTTTTTGGACAAGCTCAGCAGACACAGCCACTCACCCGTCTAAGAATGCGCGATATACATCATCTGACGACGGATCACATGGAAGCCATCGCAAAGACCAGTCCTCGTCTCCAATACTTTGATCTTAGCGAGTGCAGCCGAGTGGCTGATAGAGGATTCATGCAATTGGCCAGACATTGCACAGACCTCCAACATTTAATGCTGGCTTATCAAGTCGGTGTTACGGACCTTGCTCTCCAGGTAACCATAGTTGTTTTCCGCCTTATCCTAAAAATAATGGATTGTAAAAATAGCTATTTATGCGCAATTGTCGCCGTCTCAAACATGTGGATCTATCTGGTTGCCGTTTATTAACGGATGAAGCCTTCCGAACATCACTGAACGAAGGTGCAGAGGCACTTGAAACTCTCAATATCAGTGGACTTGAAGAACTCTCAAGCGAAATCATCCAAGAACTTTTACTGAGGCTTCCGAATATTCAGGAAATCAGTCTAGGAGTCGCTTATGACCTGACAGACGCCAACCATTTGCTTAATCAAGTGAATGCGGATCAAGTTATATTTGATATAGACGTTGACAAATGTCACACTATTTGTCGTATTTAAACCCCCCTTTTTGTTTAAATTAGGGGAATGGGGAAAGGGAGTCACTGAAATGTGGAATCTTTTGTGTTTGCTTCGTATCTCTTCTAATCGCTTGACTTCTCCAAGTCTTGAAAAATGCGAGCTCTTGCTTCTTCGTATGCTGCTTTTCGTTCCTCCAATGTCATCGTTTTCCGTTCCTGTGTCCTGGTTGTTCTGTTCGTATGAGGAGAATGCGAGGGAAGAGCTCGGCGCATTATTTGGAATTGAGGCATTGTATCCGCTGGATTTTGCTCCTGCTCTACAAGATCAGGAAGCCGGACGGGAGGCCTAGCGAATGTGAGATAAAAAACCAACAACAACAATCGCCTTACAGCTGTGTGTATTGATTCTTGCAAAGGAAGACAGCCTTGCGGGTAGGGTCATGATAATGATTGAGTTTAAAGTACGGTGCCACTTTATGGACCATCAATCGCTGGTATGAGTTCATTGGAGGCAGATCCAATCGATACTGTCTGAAAAATGGATCCTTTTCAATAATCTCACTCTTATGGGTTTGAAAACCCTACTTACTTTGGATTATTAATGAATGATTCAAGATCTCTCTCTAGGGAGAGCAAAAAAATCCTGTCCTGAGGTTTCTTTAGCACTGTCAGAATGAATTCGTCTGGTTCTGCTTGTGAACTGTCTATGTCCTGATGTTGTTGTTGGGGGTCATATATAGTTGGACGTGATTCGAAAGTCGGTGTAATACTACGACTGCTACTACTGCTGCTACTTATACTGCTGGCATATCTTCGCGTATCGTAATCGTAATTTCGCAACAAAAGAGGAGTATTTGGGGCGATATTCATGGCTGGATGTCCATCTTGGGTTTCAGGCATGTCATAACGATTGCAGTTTATAGTGGTTGGGAACTAATAAAAAGAACTTTAGATTGCTAAAGGGTCAACCACAAAACTACCATAATCAAAGGATGCGAATCCTTGCCATGGATTTGTTCAAAAAACAAATGGAATGGGATTCCGGCCGGCTGAGGGTTAATGTGAACTTGGCGTTCAAGAAAAACCCCGGGTGACTGCTAACCTGACCATCCCAGCAATTTTGGGTCAACGCGCTGCCGTGAGATGGCGGACATTTACCTCAATATGGGCTACCCAACTCTTGACACAGCGTTGGCATTCCCAGGACACCTTCCGCCTGAACGAGCCCATATTGTTATCACAGACACGCTCAAATCCGATGCAAACTTTTTGATTCATCATTTCATCGGCAACCATGTCAAAAGTGGACACTTTACAACGCTTGTTGGACTAGCACAGATCTTTAACCATTACTTTTTGATCGGTCGGAAATTGGTACATCGGCCTTTCGAAGAAATAGAAGTTATCCTTAAAGCAAATTTATAGGGTATCAATTTGCAGGCTCTTAAGCAGTCAGGCCAGTTTAGCTTCCTGGACGGAGTGACCCATCTAAATTCGTACAGCAAGAACTCTCCTTACCCGCCTTCACAAGTTCCATCCGCTCCCTCAGGACTATTGGATGGATCAGAAATTGACAGCAACGACGTCTTGCGATCTTTCTATTATGTTATCAAATGTCATGTTGTGAAACCACGTTCATTGCTTATCCTGGATGATGCGAGCGTACTGTTACTTAGTGGATTTGATCTTCGATCGGTTTCTACATTCATTAAAAAACTGAAGATGCATATGGAGAGTATCAGAGGCACATTAATCACGGTGATTCATGCGGATGAGGAAGGTAGTGAAGATATAGAGCAAGATATGTTTGTGAAATCCACGATCCAGAGCGCTGAGCTCGTCCTTCAAGTACAAGCATTAGGAAGTGGATTGGCTAGAGATGTGCATGGACAGGTACAATGTCACGAAGAGAGTCATCTTGTCTCATTTTTGACTATTAGTTATCTATCGTGCATGGACCAAAGTATATCCCGGGATCAAGCAATACAGTTCCACAGTCTTTACATTATAAGGTTCTGGACAACAACGTCCATTTTTTTGCAAAGGGCATTTCGCAGAACTAAAAAAAAAGAGTAAAACAATAAATTTCTCGCTGTACGACATTAGCCCAACTTATTTTTAGATCATTAAGTGGCAATTCGCAGTGCATCGTTCTAATCTCTTGTCTTTCCCTTCTACATTCCTGTCATGAAACTGTTACCTAGTAGCCTTACCGGTTACCAGGTGGCTACCGTCCTCCTTGCATATATCTCTCTTTCTCATGCCCAAAAAGATCCTTGTGCCGCAATTGCAGGGAAGAAAATAGCTACTTTCAGTGAAGCCAAAGCTTGTCTTGAGCATTTCCCATACAACCCATCCTTAGCCGCTCAAACTCTCGATACAGTGCGAAAAGTCACGACAGGTCTTTACGTCTTCAACGTGCGGATAACATGTCTTTTTCGTTTAAGCTGACAACCCTTGTAGGAAATCGCTGCAGCACCACCGTCAGTGGAAGGTCTGTCAACCGTGCCTGTCAACATTTCTCATGGTCTTGATGTGATTCAAAACGAGAAATGGCAATCAGACCGAGCATTTCAGGACGCAGTAGCGCTGCTTCTGGACAAAGTCCATGATGCCCATCTGGTATGTTTGAAAGTTAAGATTTGATTGCATTTCAGTAACACAGCTTGACTCGAACCAGGTGTATTCGCCTTTCTGTTATAGACAGTTCGTTTTTTGGCAACCTATTCAGCTTAATTCGCTCGTCCGTAACCAACGTCTCATTGTGAATGTAGCATATGTCAAAGATGACATTTGGCCCGAGGCACAGAAATCTTGGGTCGGTTGTGAAGTCACTCATATTGACGATGAAAAAGCACTTGATATGGTCGTGAATTACGCCGTCAACAACAACGGCGAAAGCAAAGACGTCAACACATGTTACAACAACATTATGAACACCAAGAGCTATTTCCACGGTTGGGATGACGGCGCAGATGATCTCGGCTATCACCGTTTTCTGCCTGCTCAAGAAATCCATTCTTACACAATGCGATGTCCAAAGAAAGGGACCTTAGCTATTCAGGAAGACTTCGATGAGCCTTTCACTGTTAAAGTCCCGTGGGTAGCCCAAGTTCCGCAAGGTTTCATAGACGCCGATTCATACTGGAACAATTACTGTAAATCTTCTCATTCATCGTTCAGTAAACGAAATCTTGCCAAAGGATTCGATATGGAAGAGTTAAAGATGATTCATGAAGGTCAAGCATTTGATCTATCGCCTCAGAACGCTGTCGGTGGAAGCCGTGGCCCTTATGCAGAATTTATCACGCTTGATGGCCGGAACGAGAAAGTCGGTGTCATTGATATCCAAAGCTTTTCAATTCCTGCATCTGATCGACAAGCTTTTGTTGATGACTTCCTTGCCGGTTTAGAGAACTTTGAAAAGAAAGGCATAGAAAAAATCATACTTGGTAAGTTATTGAATGTTCGCATCAATACACAGCCATTCACATTATACAGACCTATCCAGCAATGGTGGTGGCGATGCATGCGCCGGTGAATTCATTATCAATACCTTCTTTAACTCAACCCCAATGTATCCATCGGACATCAAGTATACACCCTTCCTAGAACGTGTCGTAAAGAAGGCATATGAGCAACAAGCAACAAAATGGATCGATTATCAATCACCCAACTATAAAGGAGCAGACTGGTACACCCACACTTTGACGCATACCCGCGGAAAGGATGAGGTCAAATTCTCTGAGCCTGTGTCTTTGAGCTGTGATGCTTGGAATTCCAGCTTGGCGAACAATAGCAAGTTCAGTAATCGCAAGTGGAAAGCAAGCGATATGCTTATATTATCCGATGGTCGATGTGGATCCACCTGTGCCATTGTCGCTTCACGCCTCCGTATCTCGCACAAAGTCCCTGCTATGGGCTTAGGCGGTATCCGCGGAAACCATATGCAGTTTGCATCATTCCCCGGTGGTGAAAGCGAGCGTTTATCCAGCTTTTTGATGGATCTCCAGTCCTTAGGTTTGGAAAGCGATCCTGATGCGCCCTCGCCCTTTCCCGAACGCGCCGATATGGGTTGGACGTTCCGTGAAGTGTACCGTCCTAGTACTGGTGCCGTCGGTGACGAGAGAGATTTGTTAGAGTATAGCGTGATTAATGCCGATTGTCGTATGCATTTTAATGACGACAATGCTGATGATGTAAAGAAACTCTGGGCAGAAGTAGCTCAAGCCATGTTGAGTGGACAATGTCCAGTAAATGGCGAGTAGAAGAATGCTGTAACTATAAAACTATCTGTTTTTCTATTGTCCTCAATCGTTTAAACTGATATACTGTTTATGGAATGTAACTTACAGAAATTTTGTGTCCATCTGAAGACCAATTTACGCTAAAAGTAGAATCAGTATGAGCCATTAGCAACTAAATTATACCAAAAAGCATATTTCACCTACATTCAACTTGATCCTCCAGTGAACGCAAAACTTAATTAGGGCAGCATAAGATATACATTCATAGTTAGTAAATGGAAGGATAGGATTGATGTGTTTTCACTTGCCCCCTCTCTAAGGGCATGTCTGCCCTACGACAGAAGGCTCTGCAGTACCTGATTTTATAAGATCGCTTGCCAGTAATTGGAAAAACATAAACTTGTATGATAGCCTTACCGGTATGCAAGGTAGTGTTTTGATTAAGTTCAACAGTGGCTGAATTTCTCGAAAATGGTGATGGAGTTTTCCCAGACAAGAGAGCGTAAAGTATCTCGTCCTTCACGCAGAATCTGGAAATGCCAGTTTAGTAAGCCCTCAAACATCTAAGGGACACTACTCGTTGGCAATTCGCGACCACTTCAGATGTAGCAACTGTATCGAATGAGTTTTCTTAAACGATTTTCGGATCCTCCGACGACTTGATTCTTTTCTTTCCTTGTTGTCTTAACCGGCATGCTCTTTCGCAATTGTTTGGTGCGCTTTTGGAAGCGGAAAGATGTTCCATTTGATATCCTTGGTAGATATATATCCATACTCACTCTGTATTACACTGAACCGATTGTGTAATTCGACATGATGCTGATATCGTCAAATGCGACCGGCACAATCACTGACATGGTATGAATTCTACAATCCATTCCGCTAACGAGGATCTGTCTCCCCGCAACAGTCGATTCTTCCTGTAACTGCGCCAAGTCGATACTTCCCACATTATCTTCACAATTCACATGCTACGTTGTGCAGATTGTAGGACTGAACTTCTCTTTCGCAGTTTCTGTTTCGCTGCATTTTAATTTAGTTTTGGTAGATTGATAAATGCATCAAAAAACAGATCAATGATCCGATCATTATTCCACGTATCAATGGAGTGACTATACGTTTGAATTAATTCTTTGATAAGTCGGTTAGTAATCGAAAAGCTACCGTAGTAGATCATTATCAACCAGCTTTTTGTATTGTCTTTGATAGACGCGAACATCTTCCTCAGCTGATGTAAGTTGCCAGAATTTGCTGACTATGAGAGAATATCGGTTCTTCTCGTTCTGTCTGACAAAAATGGGTTCCAAATGGAGGATTGTAAAAGCGGTAGAATCGTGCTAGCTTATTGTTACTTTTTTCTTTAAATTTTAGCATGATTTGATTATGTAATAGTTAAATGCGCCCTGTTCGTTTTTGAACCTTGAGCATTCTGTTACGTACTATGTCAGCGCCAAATTTATCATTGTCAGCGCAAAGTTCTTTATTCGCTTGCGCAGAAGTAACTTTTAACTGATGCAAATTACCTTGCGAAAACTGATATATTTATCTCCCAATATAATTGGAAGAAGCACTATGGTAGCATTAAATATTGCGCTTTACCACATGAATCTTTGCTGCTTTCCAGGTTCGTTGGACCACATGAACGGCTTATATAAAAACATGAATACCACGGCTATGTTGATGATGCTGTAGGTTAGGAGCGCTAATAGGGTTCGCCATTTTGGTGGCGGCCGAAGATGAATCAAGTAGAATGTGACTGGGACAATGAAATAGCGGAATTCAAGAAGAGGTGATGGGACCAAAGTCAGCACCAAAGCTGAAACGAATCCAAGTGCGAAAAGGATGGTAGTATGTCCTATAATTCCCCCCCATTAGATCTTGCACTCTTGGTTTCAGTTAACTGACCTAAGTAGCGGGCATTGAGCCACCCACTAACTGCATATAGAGGAACCAGAATATACCGTACGGACCAATGCCTCTGGTATATCCTTTGCCAGATATAGAACGTGTAATGACGGTTATCGCTCAGCAAGAAAGGGTGTTCGTATCTATGTTGTTATTAATTTGACGTTTCCATCCATTAATATAGCTTACGTGTGACTATAAACCAAGTAAAGCATTACTATCAATGAAGCCAGCCATACGGTACATCTGTACGTCAGATAGATGAGAAGACGCAAACAAAATCCTGTTATTATTACTGTTTCGCGCCAACGTGACGAGCTAAGTCTAGGGCATCCGATACATTAATAATCCAAGGAGCGGAGAAAAACGTCAAAAAGGAAGAGAAATAGAAGAGCTGTGGAAAATTCAAACTTGCAACATGATTCGATCGATCTCCTAAATGATGGGTTAAATTCCACGTTTGGTGTAAGGCGTTCTTTACCCAATACGATTCCATCATTCCATATCAAGAATAACCCAAATAAGGCGATCGTCATAATAAACGTACTTATCAACGGTAATAATTTGCCCATACTGGCAACGGAGCTACGTAGTAGATCCCAACAAGATGCAACAACCTGGACTAACATACTGTGAGCTGCAAAGACTTGTCATCGTCAACGTACCTGGACTTCTAATATCTCTGCAATTCGGATTGTACAATGCCGGTGAACCATCTTTATTCTTACTGATAATATCGATAATGGCTAGCATCATGAAGTAAAAGACCCAGACGATATTTGTTTGGCGAAAAGTCACTGAGATCATTCCTGCCTAGATGAAAATCGGATATGAATGCGGTGCAACAGAAACTACGCAAGACGTACAATACCAGCCAGCCGGTATTTCTGTTGCTTGACAAAAAGATATGACAGCAAGACGAACAGCGTAGATCCCGTGTCGGTGTAATACAAGAAGTTTGAAAAGAAGGCGACTGGAAACCAGGTAATTGCAAGAGAATATAATGCATTATCTCTCGAGGGGTACAAGATGGAAAGAAGGCGTCTGATCAGCGGATAAAGGCAAATAGCAAACAAAATGTTAATCGACCGTAAGATAGGGACGGAACAGGTCAGCCCAAACGGCTTGCCAAGAATCGCCAGGAGGTTGCTGAAAACGTATCTTAAAGGAGCTGTTAAATACACGTAATCGGTAATAATGAAGTAGATGTATTACAAGCCAGGTGGAGTTGTTAGCTTAGGGTCCCAACTCGCATAGTTTCCCGAACAATATCGGTGGGCCTGCGGAATGTGGAACAACTCATCCTATGAACGCTCTTAAGTTTGGTATCTCGCGCATTTTGCCAGGCTCATACCATGTATGGTTCCGGCACTTCTCTATTTATCAATGCCGCTGTCCATGCCAGCAAAGCGACATGCACAGCGAAATGTGATCGGGTCATTGTGAAAATATGCCCATGCCACGAGACAAAGACCTCTGGCAAAATTAGGGAGATTTCAGGATCCGATACTCGTGGTTGACAGTGATCACAACCAGGACCTTGTGAATTCTCGGGGCACCGATTGAAAGATTTGAAGTGATAATCGATCTCATATGTTTGACACATGACTTAAGTCGTATCAATAAATCACCTTGTTTCCTCCTACCCTCTGTCCCTCTTTGCCTCCCTCCCCTATACTGTTGTTTCGGGATTCCCAACTCCAGACAACAGAAAGTCAGTCAGCGTTTGAGTGACGTTCTTTTCGAGTTGTTGTGTCCGAAGGCTGTCCTTCCATAGACTACGATGACTATCAACGTCGAAGCATGTTATGATTTGCTTCCGCCATTTGAATTGGTTCGAGGAATTGATCTAAGCCTGGGCGATAGCTATGTTTTTGATGTGACAGTGAACAGCCAGTACGCAATTGCCTCCACATCGGACAACCTTGTCCGTCTGTATGACTTGAACACAATGCAGCCCGCTACCAACTGCGCGTTTCATACGGACAAAATTGCCAAGATCAAGTTATATAACGATCAATATTTGTTTTCTGCATCTGAGGACGGTCGTCTTGCACGTTGGGATTTGCGGACTGGAGGAAACCCTGTGCAAACTTTTCAATGTAAGACTTTACATAAAATTGAAAACAGACCAAGTATTGAAGACAGGATTTTTAGACGACAAGCCGTTGACCGCCTTTGACATCAACTGTAACGACTCAATGGCCGTAGTAGGGACTGATATCTCTCCGGAAACGCAAGCAGCCGATCTGGCGTTTTTTGATACCCGTAATGCAAACTTGTTGTCTAAGTTCGTTGAATCCCACGGCGATGTCGTTACTGAGGTAAGCATGACCGGCTTAGCACAATCTTCTTTTCACCTTAGTTTTTCTCTTAACGGTGTATGGTTTACTAGATTCAATGCCACCCAAGCCTGCCATCTCAGTTGATTTCATGTTCCACAGATGGCTTGGTCAATAGCTATGACGTTACAGGATTTGACGAAGAAGAAGCACTATTGTCTGTGGTGAATTCCGGGTCATCTGTAAACAAGGCTGGCTATTTCGGTCCAAATGCCGAGTATCTTTACTGCCTTACCCATATTGAAACGTTTTCTTTGCATACACTTGAGGCTTGTATTGTTAATCTACTATCTTGACATGGACTGACAAATCAGCTATAGGGTGACTTAATCTGTGATTATGGCGATGTCAGGCAACTTGGTATTACATCGGTAGATTACGCTATTGATTGCAGCTATGACCCAGTATCTCAACGATTCTATTTGATAACTGGAAATTACGCGTAAGTATTCCAAAAACTGATGGGAATGTCATGCTGATACTAACGATTTTGCTAACAGGGGTGATGTAAGTTTTTTCCATGTTAATGTTGCTCAACTTCAGCTTTGTCAAACGTTGCATGGAGGGCATAGCGACGTCGTACGATCGGTATACTGGAACCATAGCACGCAAAGTATTTTGACGGGAGGAGAAGATGGACGCATGTGTGCATGGCAAGCATCAGTATAATGCCTCTTTTCTTTTGTTTTTCAAATGTTACCGAACATTTTTGTGTAAATATAGAACTTAAGCATAGCATAGACTCTGAACTAGATGTTGGACCTAACGTTGCCGTGTCAATCGGTTTTTCGTCCAGCAGGGACTGATATATACGTGTTAGAAACCTGTCGTGTTAACTTACGCTATTACCCGGTCTTTTGTCTTCAACTTCCAAGTAAATTGCTGCGCTAAATAGAAAATAAACAAACCTTTGCAGTATATATGTGTTTGTGAAAGTCCCCTTATCATGTTTTACCCAAAGGAACTGTCGTTAATAACGAATTTATCAAACATTTTAGCAATACTTTACTGCACGGAGGAAAGTGTCGTATAGAATACAGTACAAGTGGTACGCTACAGTCCAAAATTTGCAGAAATGGAAAGATTCATAACCTGACGATAATTGAGCTGTTTTATGGTCAAATATCTCGCTTCACATGCAAAACTCCTTCTATGCTTGCGTTTCAAGCAAATATGACACAGAAGACTGACTATGAATCCACATTACTGTATGCATAGGTTAGTCTTAAAGTTTACACACGCAGAAGAATCCCCGCAACAGAATTGAACCGTGCACGACTAAGCCATCACTTCTTTTAAATTGACGTCTATTCCCAGCAGAACCAAACTAGGACAGGACAGATCATGGTGAGCAACACTACGAAAGATTAGTGCAGCTTGTTAGAAAATAGTCACCAGCAATCCCTCTAGCTGCATGTTGGCTTAAGACCAGATTGATTGAGGGGCGTGATCTTAAATTCCAATTCACCCATGGCTCTCCCTAGGCAACCCGCAAAGAGCTTCCACCTACGGTGTTGAAGCAAATTGCAAAGGAAATTCAGGCTTTGCAGCAAGCACCACCTGAAGATATTCAAGTTATTGCTAATGACCAAGATCTGACGGAGATCAAAGCGTGGATCCGAGGACCAGGAAAGCATAAGACACTGCAACGTAAGAATACTACTTAACACGAACATTCCCGCTTGTAGATGAAACGCCTTATGAGAATGGATATTTTCGGGTAAAACTTACGCTTGATGGAGGGTTTCCAGACACGCCACCTAAAGGTAACATTAATATGTTCTAGTTTCATGAAATAGATAACTAACTTATCGGTCTTAATCCATCAGGCTATTTTGTTACAAAGATATTCCATCCTAACGTCTCGCCAACGGGAGAGATATGTGTGAATACTCTTAAAAAAGATTGGTCATCGGATCTCGGTATAGCACATATTTTACTGGTATAGTGCTGTAGTCGTGCCAAATGATGACTTGCTAAAGTTTTTGTCCAGACCATCAAATGTCTTTTGATTGTGCCAAATCCAGAATCAGCATTAAATGAGGAAGCAGGAAAACTATTGCTAGAACAATACGAAGATTATGCGCGCAAGGCACGTTTATATACGTCGATTCATGCCAAAGCGGGGAAAGCAGAGTACTACGCTCTGGCTGCTGTGGTAGATGAAAATCCTCCTGCTGCATCAAGGGTTGTCAAGCACAATGATAAATATACCTCGACGGCAACCGGAAATAGCAAAGCACAATCTAATGTTTTGGCAACATCTGCTGTGAACGTGAGTACACAGGGAACAGTAACAAGTGGAATGAAACGATTGGCGGATAAAGCTCTGGGTGATCAAGACAACAACATGATGCCAGCGTCAAAACATAAGCGCATTGATGAGACAGAAAAAACAAAAACGATGCCGAAAAAGGACAAGAAAAAAAGCTTAAGAAGATTGTAAATATTTCAATAAATCCGAAAACTGAGAAAAGTTTTTGTGATCCAAGAGATAACATAGAGGAACAGATCAAGGATGTCTTATTACATCGATAATTGTTTACTCATGACCTTACGTCATGCTAACTTTGTCAGTACAAACCATATGTAGCACATTAAAGAAACTGAGAATCTCACTACGCCAAAAGAGCTGATAATGCGAATCATAGAGATTACATACACATTGTTTCTTATGGAATGATACTATATCTAAAATGAGAACATAATCATAATCAGCGCAGGTGTAGGAATATGTATTCAAGATAAAGCTGTTTAACGATTACAGATATAGAACGACGTAGGCAGAAATGCAAATATGGGGTACAAAAAGGGGCAATTGTCGAGTTATTTAGGGGGAAAGAACAGTGCACGTTTTACTACTCAGTAAAAACATATGGGAAACGAGGGGATGTAGAAGGAGGATCGAGAGAGCAGCGAGAATCGCTTGAAAAGACATCGCAGCAACGGTTGAAATGACATAAGTTAGTGGCATTCGGGAAATGACAGTGAGTAGCCACGGCAGTAACAAGCTCGCCTCCGTTATCGCTACAGCAGACTTCTGTATACATAGGTTCCACGTCTTTACAATAACAGTTGATCGCTGTACTTCTGCCGAAAAGCGCGATGAAAGCCAAGAGCCATGTAATCGTGAGGAAATCCTTGAAACCCATGAAAGAAAGGTTAAGTAGAAACTAGAGTAATAGGATGAATTTATGGATCGAAAGGAACAATTAGCCTATAAATATGTCACCACGCTTCTGTTAAATATAGTAAGAGCGATGACAATCATCATGGTTCAGGGGTAGTACATTGTTTTCCCTATTTGTTTGCACATTTCTACTTTTTCATTTGCGGACTGGGATTTAAGTTTTTGCGGTTCCGATGTTGCTGCATGTTGTCCAAAGATAGATGCCCCTAAAAAGGATGTTCCTAAGCTATAGTTTAAAGTAGAAACGTAAATTTGGCAATGTCTTGCTATGGTCCAATTGGGGAAAAAAAAAGCTTATGTTTTATTAGGCTTCCTCTGAAAAGCCATAACGTCCTCGTTCATTTTTAGTATTAGCCTTCTTGACTCTTTCGTTCATTTGCATGCGATTTCGATTCTCTGTTAACATAATCTTGACTGTGCAACTTAGGAAACGAGTCCATATACTTTAGAGTAATAAAGTTGTACACTTATTGTCTCAAGCTGCATCTTATCAAGCAATTCGGCACCATTTGCTACGTTTACCCCAAAAAGAAATACCTCGTACCTACCTCTAGCTTTCAAGGAAATGTATCGACTTTCCAATGTCATATGAATAACAATACATGATTTTGCGACAGATAATGTTCTCATGGATTCATAAATGGATTCACGCTATTAATCGTGACGACCTTAGGTTTGATCTTTCAGAGTCATCACTTTGTCAACGTACGAGCAACTACTGGTCAACCAGGCGAATCCATATCTAGTAGCAGTCATTGTTCGAACGACATCTCCGGTTTCACGGAACTTGAGACATCGAATGACAACAATTTCCCTATCCGCGCGACTACCCCAACATTAACGCTTCATAACATGACGCGTCCCTTCATTGATAAGGCGACGTGTTGTCCCTTTTCATCCTTTCTTTTGGCTTTATCTTTTACTGCAGTTTCGATCAAGCGATCTATTGATACCTTTGTCAATCTGATGTGTGACAAAAGTACCTGGTAAGTCAAAGCGCAAACACATAAGAAGGTTGTCTAACCGCATGATTCTAGTATGCTAGACCAATCTTCCATGTATGAAATCAGAACAACACAGAATGACATGCTGGACTCTCAACAGAAGGTAACTTCCTACTACTACAAGAATTATCTTTTGTTGACATTATCTCTCCCAAGAAATGCACATGACGTTAAATAAAAAGTATGCACAAGACATCTATCCAGAGAAGCATTGGGTGAAACAACGTACGACAAGATTGAATGCTGTTACTATTATGCAGCCATCTAATCTCAGGACACAATAGCTGTTGGACAACATATTACAAAATGCCTCTCATTGTACATTCTGTTCTGATCAATTGTAGCAAGTATTCATTTCGGACAACGAGGATAACATGCAATTCCGGACATTCAAGACAACCTGCAACGTTGGGTGATTTCGGACAGATGAAATCCAACAAAGCGGTAAGGCAACAAACCAGACAAAATGCTATCATGATCCCTAACTTTGATCCTTTTATAGTCTCAAGGCGCAAGCAAGCAAAACATTCTCTATTGGGTGGATGGTTGAGTGGGCTCTGTGCCGGGCATAACATTCCCGGACTTTTTCTTGCTCTTTGGGCCCACGCCCAGCCGGGTGCTGGGATACCCTTCGGGTGTAAGTACAAGACATAATCATACCACTCCCATTTACTAACTATGAATCATATTTCACGCTACTCGAATGAATTTCGCGTCCACTGGAGGATCAAGTTCATGTAAGTAAAATGTACTGCCTGCATAAATCATTCGCTAATGACGCATATTGTCTTATCCTTTAGCGCAAACTTGGTTCTTTCATGGACGCGAAATTTGTTTCAAAGTAGCGCAAAATATAATTCAAATAAACAGTACTGTATATCCTCCTTTATTATGACACTGCCCCTTGGCTGGTAAACGATAAGCATACGATATTGACACTTCAACCTCCCTTGTCCGGATACACCCAATACATAACCTGCAGAAACCAGAGCGGGCTTGCAAGTAATTTGAAATCAAGAAAAAGAGCCATGGCTGCCTTTTCGTTAATTGTTGAAGTGTACATCGCTTCTTCAATGGTCGTACAGCTCGGTAATGCACAGTATATTATATGGGCGTATCCTTAAGCAACTTCTGAGATAATTTTAATATTTATTGAACTATATTTCGCGCTGTTACTCTTTCTTCGCTATTGCTCACTTTCGTATTGTGACAATCGCCATAAATAACGCATATACTCGATTCCTTCTCAAGTCATTTACCGTTATATCCTCCCTTCCGGCTATACATTCGCCTGTGCCATGCCACCAGGCAGATCAAGAATACCGCATCTAGCGGATCACCAAGCAAATCAGTTTTTAGCTGACTTCAACACGTTTCGCCTACACCTCGTATGCCCAAAATTCTCGACCAAAAATAACTTGATTAAACACGGCAATCGCAAGGCTGATCCACCCATGTCTGCCTTTCGCTGCACTAACTGTTCCAAGTACGTCAACCATGTCTAAATACGCCAGTGTATAACTGTGGCCACCGAAACCATCATCAAACAACAGCCAGCCCTCAATGCTACTCCTTCTGCCCTGGTGTTTGAAAGCCAGGCATCCGCGCCTGAATTAATGCAAGAGATCGTGAAAAAAATAAATAATCAATACCAGTTCCTTGATGAACTTGGGCGCCTCGCTGAACATGGATCACTGTCCGAGAAGCTGCCCAACATAAAAACGAGGTGAAAAGCCCGCACGCCCGGATTGCGGAACTAGAAGTAACAAATCCCCGCCTAAATGACACAGTGGACAGTTCATTACCAAGTACCATTGAAGTGTTTGAAAAATTAAGCATGTCAAGCCAGCCCAGCATGGGAGATACGATTACCCTGATAGCGCAAGCATTCCAGAAGGTCGTACAGATAATGAGAATTGCTTGCGAATCAATCCCCTATCACAAAGCCCAGCGACGTTGATTTTCCCGAATTCATTGGAACCCAAGCCTCTTAGCATGCTGTGCCAACTAAACCATGATCATAAACGGCACGCGTTGAGCGCCTCCGCACGCCATCAGTAAAAGTGAACTCTAAACGTTTGCAACAAAGACAGACTTCTGCTGCTAAAATGTTTACCCCGGTCTCCGCTAGCCATGGTTTTACGTACGTTTACATTGCTGCTCGCGCACCTATACCTATTAGCCAAGTCCGAAAACACCTTCGACAATTTAGCATATTTAGCAGCAGGATTCTTCACATTCATTACCTCGAAGTTCAAGTTATGGCACTTCTCGCGCAAAGTGACTTCGTCGATAAATTCATGCAAACTCTAGATAAATTTGGAGTTACACCAATTCCGGACTTTGACCCTCTCGATCCAGTACACTAAATGATCCAAGTTTGACGACCTATCAGAGGATGAATGTGCACAAAAGGCATTCGAGCAGCACTACTACGGAATGCTCAAAATTTTCGAAAACCTACGCTTTCCAGTAAAATATGCTGTTGCCAAATCATTTGCTGACGAATGCTGGATTCCTGCAAAGGAAATGAAGAAATTTTTCAACAAGAACAACGCTCATGCTAAAAACCTGTTTAATCGCTCTGGATCAAATCACTCCATGTCTTTGCATGATGCCAATACCTCCGTTTCAACCATGAGCGCTATCGGCCATGATTTTGAATAAGAGCCATGATCCCAAGACTTTGCAAATCTCACTTCCTCTCCACTTATTCCCCTCATGATTCGTTTCTTGCCTACCGATTTCTGCTGTCAAACATTCCCTCTTCTCTTCTTTTCCCTTTACTACCTCTCTTCTCCTTTCCTACCTCCTTCCAGATTGTAGAGTGTTTGTCTTTTACCTCTTTCTTTTCTCTCTTTGCTTGCCAGTTTTTTTATCTCTTTCACTGTGGTCGAGCTAGAGTGGACATGTTGGATAAACGCAGCACTCACGGCTTTGTTGTCAATGAGTTGGTAATAATAAAGCATCTAGTTCAGCTATATTTTGAGCTAAAGAATAAGACAATATGCGTCATTAGTGAATGAGTTATGCAGGCAATATATTTTACTTACCTCAACTTGATCCTCCAGTGGACAAAAAGTTGATTCGAGTAGCGTGAAATATAATCCATGCGTAATAAATGAAATAGGATGCTGGAGGTCTTTTTAGTTACCCCAAAAGCGTAACCCAACGCATGGGTTGGGGACCGCGGCGCATCCAATCCGGGCCTGGCCAAACGGTATTCAAATATTGTTAGCATGAACAAGCAAATATTTGTTAAGGGAAAAAGCCGCCAGGAGCTACAGATGGGAAAAGATGTTGTCAGTATGCAATTGTTTTCATTCAATAAAAGATTAGTATTTACAGTCACCTTATCCAAATCCATGACATACACACTCTGTTAGGAGGCGCTGATGATCATCCTGAGGGGAGAGAAGAAAAAAAGGAAACAAAAGTGGGAGCGGGACGGCCATAGAGGGTGAAAGTACCTCGACCGCATCAACCATGAGAAGAATACCAAATATGCAGTGAGTCTAGGTCAAAGAGTGCAATTCCAAAGTGTGTATACGTACCAATAAGGGGATGAGTCTGACGAAAGAGATTAAAGAAGCCAAATAAAAAAGAAAGCAACAACAATTTCACACCAGTTTATAAAGAAACGTATCTGAAGCATTGTCATGATGTCTTACCCAACACCATCTTGGGATAGTCTGGACCACACTCTTCAGCAACAGATAATGACAACAGAAAGGTTTGCTCGCTTAATGTGCAATGCAAGAGATGTTGACCATACAGTGTCAGATAACAGGTAAAGAGATGGAAGCACAGAGAGATATAACACCAACCCAAACTTAGATCACTTGTATGGAAGAGACCATTTGTCAAGGCAAAGGCACACGTATGCATTTGTAGCTTGTATTGAAGGATCACTCACAAGGTACTTATACTGCAAACATCAATTTGTATTAATTCACAGTTTTTAGCGCAAGAATACACACATAGACACAGAAATAGGGAAAGGAATGAAAAATAGGTATTATCACTCAAGTGTTCATTATGTATCGTTCTTAACCAATGCGAACATCTTCAGCCAATGTAAGTTCTGGGAGTACAACAGCAGTGTTCACCGTATCGGTTCTTCTCTTCCTGCTCCATCAAATGAGTATCGTCAGCAAGAGAATAAGACTATCTTATCATATTATTATATTAGATCTGAGCAAGATTTGAACTATGCACAGTAAAAGCACTGCTTTTATTCCTCACTCAGCGCAAATTAACTTGTAAAACTTTATTTCAATCAGCTTTCGCCAATGCAATGGCGCTGTAGTTGGATTGCTCGGGATCACGTTCAATATAATGTCGCATAACTTTTGCGGAATTCTACAGAAAAATTATGCAATCAATTCGCCAATACCAATATCACGCGTAGTTGACCAACTCATACCTCAATAAGATCAGTCGATCTTCCATGATTGATTGGGAATGGTTTTCTACCATCAAGTTCGTACAGGTGCTGATCCACTTCAACAAAACATATGAAATGAAGGTCCACCTCTTCATCCAGGCTCGGCGGCTATAAAAGCTATAAGTGGAAAGTGATTGTACTATCGCGGCTAACCTGTGTCTGACCATCGTATGCTGCCGCTCGGTGTATATCAGCTAGCTCTGTGCACCCTTCCAGAAGCTCAGCGCGTTCGTCTGGAGACATACTTTTAGCTTTTTCGATGATATCGGTAAGTAATCCGGGACCTATATTTTTAACAGCGATAAAAACTTAGTGTCGTAAACGAACTTCTGCTTACTGCTTACCAATCATGCCCTCGTCGTTGTTTGCCAGTGAATGCAATAACGCAATCATACCACAGGCATTGGAGATGGTTTGCTTGAAGAAGATAACGTCGGGGCTAATATTCTGTTCATGTTTCGTCAGCCTTGCTTCCTCTTCTTCTTTGAATTTCTCATAATTTTCTGTTAATGGAAATAGGAAGATTATAGCAGCGGTAGGTCGGGGTATCATGCTAAGCAACTCCGGGTCGAAGCCTATCAAATGTTCGATCTTTCATGCTTTACTTCAATGGTAGCCAGCGCTCACCTAGCACATCTACGTAGTTCCACGCGGAATCGACACCGAGTTTGTGAATAATCTGATATCACCATTGCTATGTCAAACAGTCGCAGCAAATGCATAAACTCGTTTTACCTTATTCCAAACCTATATCAAGACAACATAAATAAGTAAGTGCCGTAAATATCCTATTATACCTCTGGATTAGCTTCCAGAGGAAGCCATTTCTGTTCTTCTTTCTCCTCCAACATGAGCTGCGCAATCAGAGACGGTAAATCGAACAGCGTAGGCGTGAAACAGCTTGCATTTGGACTAATGGAATCGAAGTCACAAAATTCTGCGGAATGCTTGCACATGAGGGTTTAAAACTGTAATCGAACCTTCGAATACGATGTTCTATCCATAGACAAGCAATCACCAAACTAGGTACACTTTTATTAGCCTATACAAGTGTATTTCTTATTATCTCAACACAACATGCGGACTAACATACACAGGCGGCAAAAATGCAGATAACTTTCCTATCCCAATTCTGTGTAACTGAGATTTCCTGTCGATAGAAAAGTTAGACATGTCCATGACTGAGAACATCAATATTGTTTGGTATAAGAAGCTTCCAACTGCTTGTCCAATGTTTATTTTACCTAACTACGAGATACTTGTACCATGAAAAGGTGACTTTACACTAGGAGATATAGAAAGATAACTACTGAGTCGCTTATCTGTGAAATCCTATTTTATTTGCGTCAGATCCGTTCCTGAAACAGAACAAGATTAATACGAGCACATTCACGGTTAGTAAACAGAACAAGATTAATACGAGCACATTCACGGTTAGTAAACAGAACAAGATTAATACGAGCACATTCACGGTTAGTAAACAGAACAAGATTAATACGAGCACATTCACGGTTAGTAAACAGAACAAGATTAATACGAGCACATTCACGGTTAGTAAACAGAACAAGATTAATACGAGCACATTCACGGTTAGTAAACAGAACAAGATTAATACGAGCACATTCACGGTTAGTAAACAGAACAAGAACTTCTTGTCTTCTGCAATACCAAACCATATTCCTACTAATACTATGACGGGCAGGTCTAATAAGGAAAAGGGAATGACACCGGCAATTGAGAAACTACTTAAAATGCTCATAGTACATGACTTAACATTGCAAAAGAACGAATGAGAAATTAAGAATGGGAACGAAGTCAATCCTGTATATATTGAGAATTTTTTTGTTCCACTTACCGAGTGTAAAACAGAGAGTTACGCAAAATAGACTAATAGATGGTCCTGAAATAATTTTGTAGGCTTAGACATGGAAAAACAAATGAGATGTGTTCTCCTAGATGTTTTGCAAATTGGTGCGCAACAAACCAAAAGCGAACAGTGGCTTTTCTGTGTCGGATAGGCTTTTGAACATCCTTCCTGCTAACGTAGTCGATGCCTTAATTATCTTTCAACTTTTACTTTCAACTTTTACTTTATTTTATTGTCGCGATTGATACCCTCAATGAAAATAAAAGCAGTGTTATTTTTTAAGCAAGTAGCATACCCACAATGGACCGTATCGGTCGGTAATACCTCGTTTGACTCGCAAATCTTGCAAGTCAATATCACTATTAGGTGAATAAGGAGCAAGGATAGAGTAAAGGCAGATCCAACATTGGGCAGTAACAATATCATTATACATAAACGAAATGGAAGAACAAAATGCGACGCGAATGAATAGGCGCAAGTGACATATATATATAGATTGCTTTTAACTTTGGTTTGTGGAGATAATGAAACCAAGATATCGGCGCTTACACTTTTGAGTTTCAGCGGGTGCAGGGACGCTAAAGGGACACAATATAAGGGTTATATAACACTGCTTTGATCATTCTTTTACCTTGTACCCACGGTAAATATATGCCTGCTTTTATTTTTCGTTCCATATTTGCTGCGGTCAAAGGCGTCTGATTTGCGATTGAAAACAGCAGTGATGCGACCAAGAGGAGAATTGCCTCAGATTCTCTTCCTTTCCCGTCTTTTATTCGTTTCTTCGCATAGAGAGGGGGGAGTGAGTCTGTAATGCAAGCTGTAAGCAAACAGGACTAACATTAAGGTTATAAAGGCGTTCAGGAGGTGATTTATCTTTTTGCATCGGTATGTTTAGCATTTGTCATTTTATGTGGTTCTAATGGCTAGATGATTGCTGTAAGGCGCAGACTAAGTGCAAACCTCCCTCAATGTAAATTGGGGATGAATAAGACTAACATAAAGTCTATAAACCCGCATAGCAGGTGGAACGATGCAATCGGCGTTGTTTCGGTGATCCGAATCGGAACATGACTGGCATAAGGCGCAATGAAATGCGCATGTCGTTCAATGTAAGTTCGGTTAAACCAAACTGTAAGCAAAAATTAAGCTAACATAAATTTTATAAACTCGTGTGGGAGGTGCGGTTCCCTTCATCAAATTAAGAATCGTGGGGGTGCAGTTCCCCTATCAGATCAGAACATGGAGATGATGCAGTTCCCCATGTTTTTGTAAATCGGAGTATCGATGTGGTGCAGTTCCCCATGCACGGCGAATGGGCGAAGTGCGGCCGTGGACCTGGTGCAGTTCGGCATGGCACTGCCATGGAACAGCCTCCACGTCCCCCGCACCACCTCCACACTAGCACACCGCACTTGCCCTTGCGCGCCACCTCGAGCCACCCGCTCCCAAACCCAACCACAACACTTAAAAATTATTACTGCCCTGATCCTCGCAATCTTTATTAGGTCGGAATCAATTGGGACCAAGGACAACAATAAAACTTAACAGCCACAATCGGTCCTCAGGATCTTTATTATTAACGGGGTCAAAAGGACCAAAACGAAAAAAAAAAAAAGAAAAAAAGGAAAAAAGAAACCAAATAATACCTAACCTGTAATTAACCTTAACTTAAACATAGAAAAAGCGAAAAAGAAGCAGAAAACATTCTTTTATACTTTTTGTTCTATGACTGCCGAATGGAACGGACTTTCGACTATCTCTCTTGTTGTTTGAACAATTTACTCCTTCTCCTCCCTCCTATCAACCATTCCCGCCTCTTTCGCTGGTCTCAACTGAAGAAAATTCTCTCTGGCGCCGACTCCCTCCCTCCACCTCGGCAGTGGATGCTAAGTTGGTTCGCAACCAAATACGCTCCTTTATTTATGACCGCTTTTGGATCAATTATACAGGCCCGAAAATGATATTATTAAAAGCCTGTCGGCCTTGTCTAGGAATTCACCCTATCCTATGGATCCCGATGACTCGACATGAACGCAGCCGATGTATCCGCTGGCGACTCGGTTGTATGCCTACTGGCAAGCCTTGGCCATGTGGAAACTGCCCTGAACAAGCCCAGCTCTCCCGTGCCTACGTGATATCTTGTCTGCAGTATCATAGTAAACTGAACGTACCCGGTGTCGTCGTTTACCCCCTCTCCTACACCCTAAACCAGCTTTCCACCCGCCCACCTCAATCGCAACAACAAATACTTTACTGGCGACGCATATGGCCCACCCTCTCCTCCATACTGCTCGACATAGACCGCCTCTGCCGCGCACCAGATGACATAACTCCTGAATCCTCAACAACTAACCTTTTTCTACAATGGATATCAGAGCCTCCTAGTGCATCACTGGTATTCCTCCCCACCAACTCTTTCCTTGACTCGCTCCCTTAACATCCTCCACTCTTTCCCCATCCCTCCATGTTATCCAGTGTTGCTCCCCTAATCCTCTTACTTGTATCACTATTCCTTTCTCTCATCATTTTTTTGCCCTGCAGAGCCCAAGGGATTTTTTAATTCTTTCTTCTCTTTAGTTCTTTTCACCTCTTTTTCAATCTAGCTAGAGCAGATAGGCCGAATGGCGCAAGTGCTCATTGGCATTCTAATAAAATCCAATTTTCAACTGAACAATTTACTGCATTAGCAGGGCCGATAGGGCCTATAGCAGGAAGTAGTATTAACGTTATATGAAAATATCAATGAAAAAATTGAAAAAAATTCTAGTATACTACAGATATAACTGGTTTAGCTTTTAAAGAGAACTTGTATGGAATTACAACAAATGGGGAGTTAATGAGGTACTTGGGTTTACGCAGCCATGACGGACGGATGTCCAGGTTAGTCAAAAACGGATCGGACATAGATCAGCATAGATTCAAGTTGCATCTCTGGCTTGTACATGTTGTACTTCTTTTCTATAAAAAAAGGGAAAGACAAAGCAACCAAAATGAGTATGTTCTACGCACTGTGGAATCGGGATTGCATCTTCGTCTAAGAACAGTTAAAATGCTGAATGTTCTGTAAAAGTAGTTCTTAGCATCGGTTTGTATAAAAACAAAGCAGAAACAGAGAAGCAATGAAGTACATCACTTTTGTTCCTGGAAAGCATACATAAACGCGTCGGTTTATGCATAGTGAAACTTGAAACCATAGGCACCAGTAACGCGGCAACCGTATACAATACGTAGCACTGCCCGTCAACTTTTATAGCCTTTCTTTCTCCTTTTTCACAGACAATAAAAAAGCTACTTTTTTTTAATATTCTGTGCCTTTTGTCTTAAAAGCAGACACCGTGTTGGTCAATTGCCAAACAGTAACAACACCCATTTCGGTCATTTCAAGCGCTTTGTTTGCCGCCATTAGCTCCACAAACCGCATTTGCACATGAGAAACATAATATGCCGTTTCGCACCATGTTTATATAAGGACTTTATTTATGAAATCCATTTTATGCTACTTTTACAAACCGTGTTTTTCTCTTCTTTTAACGTCTGCACTGATATGTCGTAGCTCAGAGCGCTGCATAAACCTCGCGCACGCTATATTATTACAGCGAGCCAATCATATTGCAGTATAACATCGATACAGTAGTAATAAGCAAACTAGATGCCGTTTACATCGTTAATGCAGTAAAGAAACGAATAAAAGACGGGAAAGAAAGAGAATCTGAGGCAATTCTCCTCTTGGTCGCATCACTGCTTTTTTCAATCGCAAATCAGACGCCTTTGACCGCAGCAAATATGGAACGAAAAATAAAAGCAGGCTTATATTTACCGTGGGTACAAGGTAAAAGAATGATCAAAGCGGTGTTATATAACCCTTATATTGTGTCCCTTTAGCGTCCCTGCACCCGCTGAAACTCAAAAGTGTAAGCGCCGATATCTTGGTTTCATTATCTCCACAAACTAAAGAAGTTAAAAGCAATCTATATATATATGTCACTTGCGCCTATTCATTCGCATCACAGTTTGTTCCTTTACTTTCATTGATTCGCAATGGTGGTATTATGGTTCAGCATAGGAACTATATTTACTCCACTATTGCTTAGTACAACAAGGGGAACTATATCTTCAAAAAGTACTTAAAGGAATCTAGGAAATATCTAGATGGTGGAAGATAGAGAGCCCGTTTTGTCGCACGACATAACGGTGTTGCGTCTGCGGAATATATTCTCTTGAACCTCTTGTTGCTCAAGTTGTTCAGAAGGTAAGAGCACAGCACGGTCAATAGCAGCAGGTAGACCTTTGAGAACATCAGTCAGTAACGCAACATATACCATATTCTGTATACCTCTATGTCTTCCACGGTACATTAGAGCTATGATGACCAATTTGCTCAGTGTATGGTATTCAGCAGATTGTGATACTGAGGAATCTGGATATCCCAATGATGCCCCAACATTTCCAAATGCTGAAATACATTCATAGAATACAGACCACATGGTGACAGCGGATGGCTCTTTTATAGCCTGTGCTTCCACAATGCAAATGACAAAAATGCCCAAAAACAGCCAACAGATCTCCGTCGTTAGTTGTCGTTGAATTTGTGTAATAACGAAGAAGTCAGGTCGTTTCAGTATTCTCCGTGACGTCGTCATGACGCTGCTGATTGTAGGATATCGCTTTAATCTGAGCGCTGGTCCAGCCAGCGATCGACTGTCATCAAAATCGTCATCTTCAGTTCGATAAATTCCAAGGGCTCGTTCCTATTAAAGAATAGTCACCAAAAGATATCCAAAGAGGTCTAGAATTACCTGATAGACATTACTATTACGCATAGATATCATGACAGGATACACGCTGATGTACATGGCAACGATATATACTAATTGAGAACCTGGGTTCAGGCCCATCATATCCACAACAACAAACGCAGCTATTTCCACGCTTTTAGTCAGTTGAAAACGTCCACTAAAGCAGAAAATGTTACCATTTCTTGTCGTCACAGACTGAAAACAAGCATCGAGAATTCTTTGACCCCATGAAAGATCCTTGACCACAGGTAGCCAAAAATTAAGAAGTAGGAATGAGACGATTTGAATTGCATTGATAATCAACAGGGAAAACAGAAGCCAGCGTGTTTGAGTGTACGGAAACAAGAGAGTGTAACAGCGTCGCGGATGTTCGAGAAGATATCGTAATGCTTCTCGTCGTATAGTTCTAGATCTTGGTGTACACTTGTACATGCCCCAGACAATAAATCGGATCAAAATAGGATATGCTGTATTGCCAGCCAGTATTAGGATCCCTATCAGGATAAGAGGTGTAGGTGATTTGCGAAAGGGCCATAAACTTCCGTCAGTAAGAACCAAGCCAAAGTTGTTCATCGCGGAGACACTTGTGAAAAACGAGAAAAACCAAGGATCAACCGGACCTAGAGCGTTTGCGTTTTTCAAAACCTCTTGTGCATAATCTGATGTCGCAATATATATGCGTAACAGAAATCCGAATATAATGATAAATCCGAAGTAATAGATAGGTAGAAGTCGAGTTAATATATCAATGGCTCGGTACTCGGCGCCTCCTAGACGGCATCGTTGTTTCCTTGTAAGCTGGCTCTTGTCAATTGGTTCTTGCATGATTTTCAGGATCTCTTGGTCCTCTTTCTCCACATCACTCAATAAAGGATCACTAGTTATTTGTCTCTGTTCTTCAGTATTGCTTTGAAGCAACCCTTCGTAGCGTCTATTTTGTTCCAGCCGCTGGCGGGCAATTTCACGCTGTCGCTCTATGTTCTCTGCAAAAGCAATGGCTTGCGGACTTGAGACTGTCGGCTGATCATCGACAATGGTTGACGTATCAATATAGTGAAGATTATGCGGACGGTCATGGGTATGTAAGGATAAGCCGCCGAAAGTAGCAGACGAAATTGACCGATATTCCGAGTCATCTGGAAGAATATCCGATATAAACGAGTCTCGTGCATCATAGGCGCTGTCATTAGAGGACTGTCTCTCCAAAAGCTGACCTTGCTTCTCCATTTGAAATTGATTAACTAGTTTTCGAGCCTGCTCGCTGGTTTGCGAGTCATTCGCATCCAACGAAAGTCTACGTCGACGAAGATCATCTTTATCTGACTTGCTTACGTCTGGTAATGATTGTACTGACATCATAGACATTCTGCGACGATGTAACGGGTTCATTAACGAGGAGACCATACTGAACTGTCTCTGTTGCTTTCCTTTAGCGTCCGCACTGCTTAAACTTTTTTCTAGTCGATATTTATTTTCTTCTCGAAGGCGCTGTGCTTTGTTAAAGGCGATGATGTCTTCAAATCGTAGCGAAAAGTAATGCCTTCGGACTAATAAAATAATGTAGGATACAATTATATTATTGCCAATGATTGAGAAGATCATAAGTAGGATAGTTTGATAGAGGGATGCAGATGACATTGGCAGCGAATTCAAGCCAGTGTTTGTAACTGCTGTAGCTGACATGTAAAGGATATCAATGTAACTCCAGTCAGTGCCAGGCTCTGCGTATAAGAGTCCGGAAGCAACAAAGATTAGAATGGCTACTGATAAATAGTGTAATTCAAGAAAGCGGACATGTTTGTGCCACCACCATGACAGATTGTCCCACACCACCGACATTGTTTGTCCACAAAACAGCAGTAAGAGGCAAAAAAAAAGAGAAGAAAATGACCTAAAAAAAACTTTTTGTTCTTCACTTGACGTCACTAATTCAGACGGTTCGTCCGGCTTGCTCGGCCCGAGTTCCTGTTTAAACTGCGATTTGCTTATTCGGCATCCGTACCATCCGCTCATTTGTCTTCTATTTTCTTTCAATTCATGGCACTGCGATGCTTCGGTCCGATCTGCTCAGAACTAATTCAATAGCTGTGAAATCAATTTGATCAAAATAAAGAAACCAAGCCTATGAATCAGTCTTGCTGGACGTTAATAGCCTATTCACGAGCAGTTCTCTTGTCTTGGTACACTGCAGTGAACCATTCCGGCGATCATTTGTAGTACGGCATGAAATTTGTACAGCATGACAATTTAGTTATGAAACATATAACACATGTAAGTAAGAATTAATCCTTCTTCTTCTTCTCTTTCTTCTCTTTCTTTTCCTTCTTCTCTTTCTTCTCCTTCTTAACCTTCTTTGGCTCTCCTTCTAAAGTTTCCTCGCTTTTACGTTTCAATGCCTCAGGTTGAGCATCCTTAGCTGCAACAGCCATAGCAGTAATCTTCGGGGCAATTCCTGCTGCTGCTACAACTGCCTCCGTTGGCTTTCCAAATACTGGTGCAACCTCTTGCCCAGTGGGGTTGTTGTTGTAATCTACGTAGGTAGCCTTCCAAACCTCTGGTGTCTCATCCGTCACGCGGCCATATTGATCAAGCTTTCCTTCTGTCTTCAATTTCTTCTTAGCCAGAGCGACCGGACCAAGACCCCAGCGTCTAGGATAGGTATCGCGTTCCATAATCACACGCTTAATTTTAGCTACTACTCCATGATCACATGTCGCCATAACTGCAGTTGTCATCTGAGCGTATGCGAGTGCAATTGCTTCACCCTTAGTAGTCATTAAAACCACTTCTTCGTTGACTTCGATACCGCTCTCATAACGAAGCAGACCGGGTATCATCAGTTTAGCACCGTAGCAGAGAGCGTTAACAGCGCTATCCTTCACCACAACACGCTTATATCCGGTCAAAAGAGTCTCCAAAGGTCGAATTACACGACGTAGATAACTCTCGTCCTTGTTGTTATCGTACAACCACTGAGCGTCCATGACATCATGCATCGTCACAATATCGTCCTATTCAATGGATAAGTATACAAGATCATGCCAGCCATCCTTTCTATTTCTGCCTTACATTTTCGGACATGGCACCGGAGCGAACACGACGAAGCTCCTGCATGTGTCCACCAACACCAAGCAGAAGGCCCAGATGAACACACAAAGTACGCATATATGTGCCAGCTTCACAGCTAGCCCAAAACACTGCGAGATGGCGATCGTTGTCGAATTCGATCAACTTGCTTTCGTGAATAGTACGTACACGGAGCTGACGCTTGACAGCGGAAATAAGAGGAGGGCGTTGGAACAAAGCACCAGTGAGAGTTTCAATAGCCTGTCATTCATAAGTTTAGTTACCATCAACAAATAACGTACCCTACTTTACCTGAGCAAGTTTCTTTTCGCTCTCAATAGCATCGTGCAAACGCAAAATGCAGACGTATTCTTTACCAGCACCTTGTTGCGACTTAACAAGACGAGTAGCGCGATCAACGCAAACAATCAGACATCCAGTAACCTTAGGATCAAGTGTTCCGCTGTGACCTGTCTTCTCCACACGCAAGATACGACGGACCCAAGCGACAACTTCGTGAGACGATGGGTTAGCGGGCTATTCACAGTAATGTCAACAATTTATGTCATGGGTGCTTTTCTTTAATCCGCACCTTGTCTAAGTTAATATATCCATATTTAATGTAATCCTGCAGAGGGCGTTTTAAAGGAGAGCATCCGCTTGGAATAGGTGTGTAATGGCCAGTGCGAACGTTGAGCTGATCGTAGTTCTAATAGCAAGAAAGACCAGGATCAATCAATGTTGAACATAAACAGATTTCAGCTTTTTTAAAAGTACCTTCAATAGAAGTGGCCAGTCGGCTGTGCTAAGCGCAGGTGTCACTGCTGTAGGTTTGATCACACTCTCGTCAGCCATGTTACGGAAGAGATGTTACAAAATTTTCTAACGATCCCCGCGAAATGGTCTACCAAGCCACGAGACAAGCTGTGACTAAGCCTCCGCTGGAGCAACAGCGGAACTTGTTGGTTTTATTTTACGTCTCTATTTGAACATGGCGTCTGTGACAGACATATTTGCTCGAGACAGCTCAATTACAGGGTGAATGTACAGACAAGAGAAAAGCAAGCTAACTACGACGACAGACGACAATAGAACAAATTTAGCCAGAGGTGGATTTGATTTGAGACACAGGTAGGGAAGCGACCACGGGAATAGCTGATTTTGCATAACACGGCAGAGAGCGACGCAGTACTGGTTTACAGCTTTTTGTATGTTAATTTGCGCCACTTATAAAACGTGTTTACGCTGATGGGAAATAAATTCGGCGCTGACATAGTGCCGTAGCAGAGTGCTCAAAGGTTCCAAAAACCAGCCACGCTTGCACTGCACGTAGTCCAAATCTTGCAAAGATCCAAGATAAGAATGACAAGTATGCTTTTGCTACTGTACGACAATGTTCATTCAAAAAAATGAAAAATAGAATAGAACGAGGAGAACCAATACATCCATCAATGTCACTGTATTCTCGTAATTTACACTAACTGCAGGAAGTTCAGTTAAGGAAGATACATAAGCTGGTGGATGCTAACTTCCTACGGTAATATGAATAAATAACGAGTGAAAATAAAATAAGCTTTCGATTATTGATCGACTAAACCAAAATACCCGCCACTTCACGCGTATAACACTTGTCAATTCAGACATATAATCATTTCATCGATAGGTGGTATCGTCCATTGGACATACTATGCTTTCAGCCCCTCTTAGATTCTTTGACGCAGCTTGCTTCATGACATCCATCGGCAACAATTGCTCTATCTGCGCGACTACACAAACATTAACGTGGCATACCATGACGCGCCCCTCCTTTGATAAGACGATATGTCGTCATCATTCATCTTTTCTTTTGGCTTTATCTGGAACTGTACTTTTAATTACATTACCTATGATACGTTCATCACTCTACGTATGACAAAACCAGGTTGTCAGTCAAAGCGCACAAACTTGAGAAGACTATTTTAACTTTATCTCTTCCAAGAAATGACACAACCTTTGAATAAAAAGGTATGCACAAGGCAACTTTAAACAGAAGCATTGGATGAAACAAGTACGACAAATTGGATGTTGTTACTATCATGCAGCCATTTAACCTCATAACGCATTAGATCTTGAACAACATACTTGAGACATCTCTTATTGCATACTCTCTTCTGGTCATCTGTAGTAACTATCCGTCTCTGAAAGCATAGGCAACATATGCTTCCGGATATTTTCGACAACCTGAAAGATTGGATGATTTGGATAGAAGAGATATTTAACAAAGCGGAAGACAAGAAATCAGAGAAAAAATCTATTATAGTTTATAACTTAGCTATTCCACAGCCAGACGATACAAATAAGTAAAGCACTCTCTATAGGATGGGTGGGTGGGCATCGAAGAACAATCCAGAATTTCCCCAGAATTCTCCTCCTTGCCGACTACCAGACTAGCGTTAGGACACCATGGGGTTAAGTAAAAAGGTAGTATGTCATTCTCATTTACCAACCATGATTTATACTTCACGCTACTTGGTGATTATTGGAGGATCGAGTTGATGAGAGTAAAATATACTTGCCGCATGAGTCATTTACTAATAACTCATCTAATTATTTTCTCCTTTCCCTTGAAGAGGAATCGCAACAGCATAATGCAAAAAAAAAAAATAATGTAGTGATATTTCCTTTATTTTACTCTTAATCAGAGTAGATTATTGTGAGAATGTTGATAAAGAGTTATAATTAAATTAACGTTATCAAAGCGGCAGAATTATTCAGAGTATAGAACACCACTGTGAACAAATTCCAATTCATCTGGCTTAGTAATTTTGTTTTCTTTGTTTATCTTTCCTTTCTCATCTTTATGCTCCCTTTATTTTTGTAATGGAGCGAAAAAGATCAGTACAGTTTGGTGATGATTGTCCCAGGGAGACAATGGCTTTGGCAATATCCCGCGCAGAAAAAGCCAAAGCATGCTTTGGAACATGGAATCAGGTGATTCATCGCTGCTTAAACGGTGAAAGCTAGCTGGCCAGGGCTAAGCTGAACAAAGATCTCCTGGAACGTAAGCGCCTGCGTAAAGTGTACCAGCGCAGGTTACAGATATGACTTTATGGCTTTCTGTGCAAATTAGCCTATGTAGGCGAACTTTTGCACTTCATCTATTTGTACATTTACTCTGCGCGCATAGATGTTCATATGTAAAGACGAATCTTAAACTGTTAGGATTATCAGGTTTCTGATATACTCAAACACACAATAAATCATTCTACACATGGCTCCTACTTAACTCGGCTATTTGGATCTGACTCATGTCAGCAATCATTGGGACGTGCTTATCCAAGTATTCGAGAAACTATTTTAATACTCAAACTCTGTCATCAGTTTGATATCATTTAGACGTGTCCTAAACTTGTTATCCTTTGGATAGCACAAGCATTAATCAAGAAACGAAGAAGGGTAAACTTTAGACTGCCAAGAGAGGTGACCATATATCATGAGTAAGTTTATGCGCATCATTATAATTGGTTTTGATAAACATGGTAAAAAGGAAAGTTGTCAAAGCAAGAAAAAGAATCGCACATGGTATAAATTGGCAAACAAAGAAAGAAATTTCTTTGTCTTTGTCATCTCCTTTTTTTTTCTCTTGTCTTGCTTTTCATACCAATCTCTTTTTCCTCTACTAGCACATAGATATACCTGAGAACGATTTGGCTGAAGTATTGCAATCTCTGGGGATCCCCTACGGACATGTTACATAGGTAGGACAATTATCATGGCATGTCTGTATCAGACATCATTATAAAGAAACAATACAAGCAGTAGCAGAAGCAGTTGCAGGAAGGTGAGTAACATAAAAGCAGTTGGCCGATAGCCTGATATACGTGCCTATCTTTCTACAATCATCAGCCTACAGACAGCTACAACATGCACGGCAGCACAATGACAATGAAAACAGTAACGGTGAAGAGGAAAGCGCTGGTGACACTCAGTCTGAATCAAGCAGAATCTGCGCCCAGCGAGTTGTCGCTGGAAGCAAAAGGAAGCGGAAGCAACCGCGGCGGAAAAAGCACGTAAGAGGGAGCAAGCACGGCGGAGATAGGAATTGTCGACCAGAACATCAATTACACCATGCCCCACTTGCATTCGCAATCAGCGATACGACACAGCATTTACACATAGTCGAGCGAGTCATCACCTGTGTGCTTTTCCAAAAATAGGGAAGAGACGGCAAGTTACCGCAGATGTAGAGCCTGCAAGACAGGTTACGCGTAAATTCGGTCTGGAGACTCTGCTGAACGTTAAACATTGGCGATAAAACTCGATTAATGAATAGTATAGACGAAGTCGTTTCTTTTGTCCGAGATGTGGTGATCAAGGCGCGCTTGTTCATAACATACTATATCTACACTCGTTTGAATCATCACGGTATACTGTCGAACGTAATCTCCAACAAATCGTTCTTTTATGCGGTATTTAAGTTAATCACTGGTCGTTCTATCACTACAAACAACACAATCGATCGTCACCTCGCACAGCAACTGTACGATACCCTTAGCCAGTACAATACGATTCATGACTCGTGTACCGTACCCTTAATTCATTCCGATCGATCCTATGCTGGTATTGTTTCTTCTACCATGGATCATTATGCAAGGAAATTCAGTAACAGTATTGTTGAAGACATGACACAATGGATGGCAAATTTGTGTTCCTTACGGTTAAGAGATTTGGTGCAGGAACAAGTAAGTATCCATGCTTTACTGTGCTAATGTACTAGGCTTACAATTTTGTACCTTTAAATGCTGCAGGATTTTTCGAAAGGTGACGCTGACAAGCTTGGCTTGTTGACAAAACTAGATCTTGGTGAATATCGATGCTTGCATTCAGTATTAGTTTGTAGTAACTATTACAGTGCTTCCCCGCTAATGTCAATGACTTGGTTAGAGCCTATCGATTGAAAATAGGCGGGGAGTCACAATAACGGGGAGATGCAATGGCTTGAATTAGCATAGAAACCTCTTTTTCGGGAATCTCAAAATGATTGAAAATAGGCGAGGATTGACATTAGCGGGGAGGCACTGTATACTGTTTGGCAATGTGATGTTAATGCGTCAAGGAATATCCGTGCCATCTTTATGGCCATGATTCAACAACGGGACCGACCAGCCATCTTTACTCGGCCACGTACGACCACAACTGCTCCACGTAATAGAAACGTTGTGATGTTTACTGTGTGTAAGGTATCTGGCGTTTTGCACTACACAACAAAATCGGCTACATTATTTTTGGAGATATTTTCCCGTGTCCTCAACTGTTTTAAGCATTGGCACGTTTAGAATTATCTTATGATTAGTAGGATGGTTATCTATGTCTTTGTAATATAGTTGCACTTGCCCCTGAACGAGAACACGCTTTTGATTAAAAATCTCTTCTTGCGAATTTTCATTGTTTGATTAGAAAAACCTGTAGTTCGCGAGACTTCACCCTAGCGGCCTAGTTGTCAATGATTACTTATTGAAAGTTTATTGCTTGATTATGAGCTGCTAATCCCGCAAAAAGTCATTTTTATGTGATCACTTTTAAAATGATATGAGCGGACTTGTTTACTGGGAATATCCACTCCAATGTCTCAATTTTTCGCCATATACCAATAAAATACCCAGTATTCCCATGGCAAGGTAATTCAGCCCTGCTAAAAATGTCGCTGTCCACCCAGGCCCAGTAGCTGACATCATGGGGTTGGTTACCACCGTTAATATGCATGCTACAGTCATACGCACAAGGTTTGCCGCCCCTGTAGCTGATGCCCCTTGCCCAGGCATAGCATCAACTAAGTAAGCTAACGTTGCTGTCGTTATCTGATTCATTCCAAAACATTGGATACCAAATCCCACAATAGGCGCCCACACAGAAAACTTGTTTTCGGACATCCAGCCAAGCAGCAGTAACCCGAATGGGAGAATCAGCAGTCCAGCTACCCATAGATTAACGGTTATCCGATCTTCCACAGCGGCGTGTCCTCTTCGTTGTCTGGATCGTAACAACAATCGATCAGATAAATAGCCTCCAACAATAGAACCAAGAGCATTTCCAATCCCGGCTCCCAGATATGTAAGACCTGAACAGATATACCATGAATCATGCAAATAAGAGGAGAATTCGGTAAGTACCTATTTTCCAGGAGGTATAGTGATAGTTATTTTGAAGGATGTGTGGAAGCATTGTTTCTACAGCAAACATGCTCCCAAAGGTGATTCCTGACACGAGAGAGGCCATCAGCACGAAGGGATGACGAAGTAAAAGAAATGGTGCAATAGGATTAAGGACTTTACTGTTGCAATTGCTCTTATGTTCGGCTGTATAGGCCAGGACAGTTTCAGTATCACTCTGACAGCTATAGAAACATGGTAAGGCATTGTCAAATTTTGTGTCGTCGCGGTAGGTTTCAGGGAGTAAGAAAAAGCACACCATGAAGGCAAACAAGCCGAAAGCAAAGCAAAACCAGAATGTTGCTCTCCATCCTTCTTTGCTTATGATAAGCAGACCTCCAATCGTCGGGCCTACACACCAGTCAGTCTGTGTACGTTACAATGAATGTCACATCATACCAAGCAAAGGGCCAATGTACGTTCCAAAAAAAAACTTCCCGAATGCTCTTCCTCTTGTCTCAATTGGATAGCAGTCCTAACTCTGCCATCAGTGCCGTAGAACCTGCGGATATAGGCTTACGGCTATTATCCCTGATGATCATGGCTTAGCGGGCAGAATATCGTGTACGAATCTTTACCTGCACCGATAGAAAGACATGCTGCCGATCCAGCAGATTGAATGCATCGAATGACAACAAGAATCCAAATATTGTAAGTGAATACGGAAGCAAGTGAAGCAGCAGAAAACATGATAGTCGATATCAGGTTCGGGTAACGGCGGACGCGGTAGTAATCAGATATCGCAGCCCAGAATACTGGCGCAATGCCCATAAAAAGTATGAATAATGCAGCAGTCAGAGTCGTAGCTATTGGCGGGGCAGCCAGATCAGACGTAATATTGGGCATTCCTTTGCAAAAATAAGAAAGCGAGATGGTCCGTTTCGTTTTACTAACCTGGATAGTAAACCGTACTAGATAAACCAGAAGTATTTCCTAGCAGTATCAGACACAGCATAATAGTCGCTTTTTTCTTTGTGCTGTGCAGTCGTGGATCCTCATTGACGGAAGGTCGAACGTTTAGGAGAGTCTTTATTGGTAGCATCGAAAGAGGAACATAAATATTCTGCATATTTTCCGGCAAACTTTTATATTTTGTTTCCAACCCACACGTTCTATTTGTGTAAAGCTCCTTTTTATGCTCATTAACTGATTGTATCATTCTGATATGGTAATTGATGCTGCGTTACGGTCTTCAACATGGATACGCCAAGGACAAGCAACAAACCAGTAGTGAATGCAATATGGAACTCAGCCCTTAACCCGGAGCACCCCATGAGAAATGTCGCATCAAAAACAGTTGAAAATCATCATCCAGCATCTGGTGGGCTTCGAATATCTTCGGTAATAGATTGACGGACTTGCTAAAATCAGCGCAAGTATAAAGTATAATGGATTGTAACTCCTTCTTGATACTCGGTGATTTTCATGTTTTAGCTGTGCAAACTAGACTTTACTGTAAGCGAATTTGTCGTCGATACAGCCCATAAAAATGCCGAGCATAGTGCGTGAAAGAAGCACCATGAGCACTCTTTTACTCAAAGCACAATTACCGTTTTGTCATGTGAAAATGCCGTCTTCCTTATGAACAGTATGACCATTTAGGTTAAAATGGTATTGCTTCTATGGAGCGCATAGGATCAAAAATATGTTTTCTACCTTAGAGAAGGAATTTGTCCTCGTTGAGATCGTTTAGCTTGAATTGATAAAATGAACTCACATACATGACCAAAAGAAGATTAATATTTTTTTTCCGCAATGGTATAGTCAGTCTCCAGATCCATAGTTTACCTTAGTGTAAAGAAGGCATTACTCTTGAGAAAATAACCAACTTTCAGAATATTTTTATAATCTGTTGAAGGAATCCTCTGGCTGACTAACCAAGGCTTGAAACTATTCATTAAGTAAAAATGCAATTGATGTAGGAACGATGATATTGCAGGATCCACTCAGGCCGTGACTTTTGTAGTTATTTTTATGCATTCTGTATTCTGCTTGTCCATATATCGCTCAATCTATCACTGTCATTACATGTCGCCAATATATACCAAGCTTGTCACAGTAGGTAAAGTTTTTTTTGTAGCAGCGTTCTTTAGTTTTTGAACCCATCGCTTTTTTCTGCTTTAACATATTACATCAATACTATGCTAATAGAATGTCTACTAGCAATTGAAAACGTGCGATTAATCTAGTTGCAGTAACGTGGACAGAGAAAAGACGAGACAGCATAATAGTTGCCGCACGAGGTTTGCACATATGCCTCGTTCATCATAAAAATCGCCTGTCGTCCAAATCTTTTAATGGTTGATCCAGGACAAACTCAGCTAGCACTGAATTGCGCAGCTCAGATCACGACCATACCATGAGTTTGCATGCAGAATTACAGATCGGCACCATTAAGGGTATCAATAACCTCTCTTAAGCAAAGCGAACAAACAGTTGATGAGTAATTCTATAGCCTTTACCTACACTTTGGAAGCAATGGTCAGTTTCAGTGATGAACTGCGCATTGAAGCAAAAAAGTCTCAAGTAAGTCAATCTCAACTAGCTCAGTTTTCCCTCATCAGTTACAGCTTGTCTTATGGGCATTAAACTCTTCTTTAACTGGGCAAGCGATCGTCAGGATCTCACCACGGTTTTTTGAGCGATATGAACTTAAACGGCCCCGTACAACTGATCAGAGAGGAAACACGGTCAAAGCGGACAGTCTGATTTGTCGGATTTTGGCAAAGGTCAGAAGCGGTTTATTGTTCTTACCGTTCTTAACCAAAGAGAAAAGACCCTATGCACTATATTCAAAGTCAACTTGAAAAAAGCAGATTTATTCCAATCTTGTGAGATTAGCTTGGCAGATGAAAGGATTGAAGATAACGAACAAGCTTCTGTAACACCTCGTCTACACACAGAGTTTGTTTGTGTTGACGGTATAGGCTCGCTAACACCATATAAGCACGACCACTAAGCAATAATGCATAGGGGGTACTATGACAAATTCCATGTGGATTGCTGACAGCGAACCTGAACGACCTTTGTACGACAAAAATACTAGCTGTCATTTCACAGTTGATCCACGTCTTATGAACGATTATCTTTGCAATTTTCCAGCGAAAGTAGCTCATGTTCTACTCTCATGTACACCTAATTCTGCTAATATCCGGTGCTACTGGACCAACGCTAGTGCATCCCAGCCTTCGGGTAAGGCAAGAGTTCACATAAAGACAGGCATTGATATCGTCCAGCTCGACCAATCAATGCACACTTTACTCTCAACCCATCGGACTTCATTGATTATAATGTACCAGAACAGGTACGCATCGTGTTCAGCTTGAAAGAATTCAAGGTAATCACTGGTTTTGAATAATTGAAATACTCAATTCATTGCTTAGTCATCGTTATGGTACGCTGAACGCCTTGGTTTACCAATTACAGCACGTTTTGCGCGATCCGGAAAGTAAGCATTTGTCATGAAAATAACATACTCACCGTTCTAATAATGTCCTAGGCCTATTGTTTTCACTATTGAGGAAGCTGGTCTTCTCATTGCGGACTTTGCAATCACGACAAGATCGCAAAACGAGACGTCGGTTACTTACCCTCCATCAACAACAGATTCTCTTTTGTCTTTTACTAGTGCGTCTGGCTTTTCACATCAAGGCAATGAGCAACCATGGACACGAAGAACGTCTAACCGTCAGTTGCCTTCATTTTCCAGAGAACCATCAGCTTCCTCTAGTCACCATGACGCTACGTCTACACAACCTTATAATAGCGAGGACAGAGTTGACGATGACGAGCCATTATTTAGGAAAGACCCACAACAACGGGAAACATCCATGAACAAGCGGAAAGGTTCGACTATCTCAGAGCCACGATCGAAAATAAGGAATGTGCAGCTGCCCGAAGTTGGCAGAGCTGCCACAGGCAGTGCATCGTTGGAGATGTTGGAACCACTCTTTTACGCGAGTCCGGATCGCCCAAACGGCGAACATACGCGAAAAATGAACTCCGACAATCAGTTGTTTGCGTTTGGTTCACCGCAGTCTTCCACCGAACGTGCGCCTCGATTGAGTAGGAATATCAGTGAAAAGAACAGCATTAGGCCAGTCAGTGTTGATGACGGCGAAAGCACAGATGATGGATTAAGCGGCCATGAACCTTGATATATTAGGAAAATCATATTTCCAACAAGATAGATTATTTTGTAATAAAAATGCCCAAAATGCTTGCTTTGCACCTGAACCATCCTTAAGCAACATAATTGGTTAACTATCTTGATGATCACCAGATTCTATTTTTTTCGGTCAACTATTTTGAATTATGGATTCCTCGCTAATCTCGATTCTTCACGTCTCTCCCCGGAATTATCCAGTATGGTTACCGTCCAAAGCCAGACGAATATATTGGCCTTGTCAGTGTAGCAGTGGTAGAGCTTCCTATTTCCCATTAGCTCAGCGCAGCATTTAAACTTGGCATTTCGCGTAATTATATCCGTTCCGCGATGTGGGCATTATGTCGCGGAACGTTGCAGCTAAAAAAGCAGTTCAATCTTAGAAACATTTGCTACGCTATCATTGTTACGGCTCATACTATTCATTGAATGATTCCTTTCACGCTACCCCTCCCTCCGCCAGCCGCTCGCATCATTGCCTACTAGAAGATTACTTGGCCAAATCTATGCGTTATCTTGTGACAAGTAGATTGACTCTGCCGTTCCACCGGACAAGTTGCAAAAGCACAACGTCAAACAAGGACACCCCTGCCAAGATCTAGTTAGTATGGATATTGCTTCCATACAACAACATACACCATGTTCTTAGCGTTTGCCCCTTGGCTTTTGTTAACTCTTTTCCCTTTTGCCCCTTGTCTTCTCGTTTCTTGACCTTTATTTTTACTTCTTTTTTCTTTATGCTTTCTATTCTTCCTATCTCCCCCCTTTTTTTAATATTTTTGTCTTGTGTCTCTTCTTTTTTTTTTTTAACTTTGCCCACAAGTTTTTTTTCTTCTTTCTACGACACCGAACCAGAGTAGACATATTAATAATACCGCACTCACGGTTACTTAAATACATTATAAATATTTTATGGATGTTTTACGCTAGATTAGAACTAAAACTTACATGAGTAAAAAACGGTGCCATGTTCGCTGGCGCAAAAAGTACCTGTTAAGTGGTGCAAATTACCTGCAAAGACCTGTATATTCTGCTTGAAGACCTTCACACTAACAGTTATCTGCTCCTGGGGAGCTTACGGCAAATGTTTACCTGCATTGGTTACAGCCAATCGTTCCCATAAATGCTACTGTAACTGTACCTGTCCTGTTTGCTCATAACGGTTTATTGCAAGCGATTCGATTAGAGCCGCTTTGTACTATTAAATTGAATATAGCAAACCCGAATATCTTCACGGGAGAAAACAAAACAATGACCTAAAGCAACTGGTCTTTATGCAAAGAAAAAAGTTTTTTTTTTGATGAATCACAGACTTGGAAACCTAATTACACGCTAATACAAATTATATGTATTTTACCAGAAGTAAATGCTTTCAAACATATTGATAAATGACTGTAAATTTTGAAGCTTTCAAGAAATATAATTGAGTATAAATGCATTCAAAAGCTATTTGTGCCAATAAAACGTCAAATAAGACTTTGCTTGACATAATATTTCGAACCGCCGCTTTGCTAGGGAATGTGAGAAGTATTTAAAGTTGCTGTAGGTTTAATGCTACTGTCTTCTATTTCTTGCGGAGGGCCAATCAAATTATTGCGACGCTTTGATGACATGTCTATCTGATGACATAAGGACGCGTAGCGAAAATCTGGATTCGTCATTCCCTCAAATAGAGTCCCGTTTGGAGCGTATCCACATCTATCCTTTTGTGCGCGCTACAATCTACAATGGTACGTTGCCTGCTTTGGCACTTATGTTTTCAGGATGAACGTTTGCCGATATACGCGCACATGAAAAGTTCTACGGTCGTGTTAACAGCCATAATAGTTTCGGAACCAGTACGATAACGACGTCTCCACTTGGTCACCACAGGGTCGCATTCATCAAGTGGAGTATGCTGTTGAAGCAGTAAAACAGGGATCAGCCGCAATCGGTTTGAGAAACAGAGAGTATGCTATTTTGCTTGCGCTCAAGGTACGTTACGCCATAAACAGATTTAACCAACAATATGTTAAATGGCGATATAGCGTTCTTCGGGCGAATTGGCATCATACCAAAAGAAGCTGATCAAAATCGACGATAAAATGGGCATCGGTATTGCAGGTCTTACTTCCGATGCTCGTGTTTTAAGGTGCGCCATCTTTGCTAACTACGTATAATGCTCGACGTTGTAATTTCTCTTTTACTTTCCAGCAACTTTATGCGAACCGAAGCAATGAAATCAAAAATGCTATATGACAGACCATTACCTGTACAGAGAATGGTCACTGCCATTGCAGACAGTAAGTTATTTGTTATCCGGTGGATATACAATAACAATCCGCAGAGGCCCAGGTGAACACACAACAGTACGGACGTCGGCCTTACGGTGTTGGGCTTCTGGTCGTTGGTTACGATGTGAGGATAATGCGACGATTGAAACGATAATCTTGCTTACTCTTTACTATTCAGGAAACCGGACCACATTTGTACGAATGTTCTCCATCAGGTACCTGCTTCGAATATCATGCGATGTCCATCGGCGCACGGTCTCAGTCCGCAAAAACGTATCTTGAAAATCACTATCAAGAATTTGTAGAAGGTTTGATTGATAGAGAAAAGGAAGAGAATACAGGCCACAGATGCTTAAATCTGATAATATAGCGTCATTGGAGGATTTGGTGCGACACGGTCTACAAGCTCTTCGAGACACACTGCAACAGGACAAAGAATTGAACATTCACAACACATCGCTTGGAATTGTTGGAAAGGATAAAGATTTCGAAATTATCGAGGGTGAAGATCTACAGCAGTATTTGGACTTATTGGGATCAGAGACTGGAAGAACTCGTCGTGGCGCTGGAGCCGTCCCTGCTTCCCAATCTGTGGCAGCAGATGACACAGTTCCAATGGATACCGATGCTTAATAGTATCAATAAAGTGATTTGTAAAACATAATCTTATAAAACATCATCCAAAAAGCTCGGATGAAAGAGCCCAAAGTTGATCTGAATCGAAAATCCGGTCACAAACCGAGATTATGCGGTCACAGCATCCTTACTGTAGCTTTTTTCAGTCAAGGAGTGAGGGGTTCGAGGCACAGCAAAGCTAACAATGGTATGTGCTCCTGATCGTCATAAGCATAAATTGTAGCTAAATTTCATAACCATAGTCAACACCTATTATTATCGGATTTGCAGTTGCTGGAGCTGCTACTGCTGGCCGTTTGGGATTGCGAGCTTTCCAGGAATGGCAGAAGATGCCAAAGACCCCACGCATGTCGAAATTTTACAAGGGAGGTTTTGAAGCTAAAATGAGCAAGCGTGAGGCAGCGCTTATTTTAGGACTGAGGTAATGATCAGGATGCTGTAATGGTATTTTTACTCACGCGACTTGTTGTAGGGAGGCACAAGCAACAAGGTCTAAAATCAAGGAGGCACATCGACGCATCATGTTATTGAACCATCCTGATCGTGGTGGATCACCGTATTTAGCGACCAAAATCAACGAAGCGAAGGAGCTTTTGGAGTCGAAGACGAAGAAATAAAACGCTGTACAAGACCTGCCATATAACTCCAATTAACGTGGGCAACTTTTAGATGGTACTTCGCTCTGTGAGCCATACAATATTGTTTTCTATAATATATCAAACGTTGTTATTTTCGCAACGAAGTTTTTTGCTATTAGTTTGCATCAGGTCGGCTTGCCTAATGCATGTTATGCTTTGTTTTGTTTTTGATTATATGTACATGAAAAAGTCTATACAGCCAAATATTTCGCAGTGGAGTTACTGCTTAGCAACCATCTTCTTTTTCTTTCTGATATGTCGTTTTTCACCAAAGTTGGTATCATGCATATGCTATTCCACACAAAGGATAATAAGAAACTTTTTTTTCCTCAGAAGCTTGCACTTACCATGGTAGCTACTCGCTTTGCTGTTGTGACTTCGGAGAGTTTATCCAGGATCGCATTATCCGAGATCTTGTATTCCTCCATTTGCTTGTTGATACGAGCCTCAATGTTTTGGACCAGTTCAACATCCTTTTCTGAAACAATTGACAACGCTTTACCACCTCTTCCTGCTCTGGCAGTACGACCAACACGATGAATGTAGTCAGTTGGGTCACGAGGTATATCATAATTCAGAACAAGTTCAACAGAAGGGATATCTAGACCACTAGATGTATGTTAGTATTCGTTGTGAAACAGCGGCGTCATAGAAAACTTACCGACTTCCAACGTCTGTGGATATCAGTATCTTAATGACCTCAGCGCGGAATTTTCCGAGTGAATCAAGGCGTTGCTGCTGTGACATTTCTGAATGCAAAGCGGTACAACGAATACCGAGTTCTTTTAACATCACTGTAATCATTTCAGCTGTGGAACATCGACCGCAAAAGATAATTACGCTCTTGTCCCTGAAATCATCCGACTGCAGAATGTGCGCTAAATAAACTGTTCGTACATGCGATGGAGCAAATACGTAAAGCTGTTCTAGCGTCGCAACCGTGGAAACGCTCATGTCACACAAATGTACAAATGGTCGTTGTTTGGGATCTTCCTTTGCATCACGGAGCGCAAGGATTGAATCAGTCATTGTGGCAGTGAAGAGCAATGTCTGTCGTTTCTCCGGGAGAAGAGGTAAGATCACCTCAAGATCAGACATGAATGTCTCGGAAAGGATACGATCGGCTTCATCCATCACCAAGAACTTGGCTCGTGACAAGCAAACGGCGCCTGAACTGCTTTGGATATGATCACGCAATCGACCCGGAGTGGCAATGATGACATGTGGTCGTTTAGCAAGCTCCAATGCTTGTTTCATCATATCTATCGAGTCATAAATCTTGTCCGTTAGCCATAATATGTCTTTTACCCTTTCATCCTGTTAGTCTACACTCACCCAGGCCACCAACGACAACAGATTCTTTCAGCCCCATACTTTTTCCCAAAACTCGAAACTGTTCAGCAATTTGGAATGCAAGTTCTCTATTGAAACCTGTTAGGACAATAAGCGATAAATACAAAACCTTTTTACCTAGTAGGTGTGAGAACCAGAGCGAAGACCCCGTATGGATCTTCCGAGAGCTTCTGCAAGATTGGCAGGGCAAAAGCAGCAGTTTTACCCGAACCTGTCTTTGCACCACCGATGACATCACGGCCTGAAGATAGAAGAAGTCAGTGTGTGTCATCCGCTAATTCTTGCTAGAGTGTCTGTACAAACCTGCAAGAATGGGAGGAATACATGCTTGCTGAATTTCTGTTGGTTGCCGAATTTGCATTGATTTCAAAGTTTCGACAAGCCATTCATCCACTCCTAGATCAGAAAAGCTTTTTCGAGATGGTGCCGTTTGTGATTTTTCTTTTTTAAGGGCTGCAGCTACTCTTCCTGACATGATCGATCGGGCTTGTTCGCAAAAAGTGGACAGCAGGCTCGGTTTAAGCCAAAAGTGGGCAAGCCACAAAGTCTACCATTTGAATCTTTCTCCGACATTCCAACAGCTGTGCACCAAAATTATTGGATGCGGACACAACAGTTCCAGAATGTCCATATGCTCAAACGCGCATCGTTCTTCTTGTTGCCAACTCAACAAAATGCAAAAAAGAAAGATATTGATTTTAATGCAAAGTTTGTATCATTACCAGCCTTTATCACACATAATGTAAGATAGGTAGGTAGTATACGTAGAGTCAACATTTAAATATTGTGAAGATGAATACGCTCTCTCTGTCTATTATTTCACGTTGAAGAAGACATCATAGATATTCAGAGCCGCTGCTACCTCGTGTAGACCGATCCATTGGTTACTCGCGTTTTGACGGTAGATCCCTCCTCTCCTGCACTCTCAGTGGACACTATTATTATTTTGTCACAGTGTAACGCGTCAAGTGAGCCGTTATCCAGAAACTCTGCGCATATAAGCGCAGAGCGTGTGGCTTGTTGTAGACCGTCACTGCGGCAAAGTAAAAAAAATTTAGGCATTGGGGAACGAATGCTGCAAGGACTTCCAACTTCCTCTTTATTCCCAAATGGCCGAAAAAGCTCCCGCAGTTGATAATACCATTGCTGACTCTAACGTTTTGTCAAAGTACAAGGATGCCGCAAACATTGCCAACGGTATTTAGTCGACCGAACGAAAGCGTAGACGCGCAGGATATCTCGAACTAAAAAAAAATGGGCGTGCTCCCTTAGCTGTTCTTGACAAGGTCATCAAGCTTTGCGTGGCCGATGCCAAAGTAATTGATATCTGTATTGCTGGTGACAAGGCCATTCTTGAGGCAACAAAAACCGTGTATACGAAAGGAAAAATTACCAAAGGTAATCATAGAAAGTGGTTTGTTTGGTTGGATTCTGAACACGCTTGCGCAACAGGTATTGGTTTCCCCACCGCTATCTCCGTCAACAACTGCGTCGCCCATTTCTCTCCCATCCCCAGTGATGCTGAGGCTTCTTTGGTCTTAAAGGATGGTGATGTTGCTAAGATGTAAGTTGTGGGAATCAAGAGGATCGTGTTTTGTCTAACAAGTTGTTGCCGCAGCCAATTGGGTGTCCAGATTGACGGCTATTGCTCCACTGTGGCACACACCCTTGTGGTTGGCGCTTCTGCTGAAAAGCCGGTCACTGGTGTTAAGGCTGATGTGATCCAAGCTGCTCAGACTGCATTGCAGGCTGCCGTCCGAATGATCCGTCCTGGCAACAAGGTAAAAAAAAATCGATCGTCTGTTGGGGAAAATAAAGACTTACTAATGATACGTTGTCAATCACGTAGAACATGGATGTCACCAAGACTGTCGACCAAATCGCTGAAGCTTATGGTGTGAAGCCTGTCGAGGGTATGCTCACTCATCAGCAATTGCAGAACGTTACGGATGGCAAGAAGCAGGTTAGTAATGCGTTATATCTGGAAGGATGTGGCCAACTTTTTAGATTAGATTATCTTGAACCCCACCGAAGCACATCTTCGCGACTTCCAGCGTGTTGAATTTGCCGAAAACGAAGTGTATGCTGTCGATATCCTCATCTCCAGCGGCGAAGGAAAGGTTCGCCAGTTGAACTCCCGTACCACCATCTACAAGAAGACCGATATCCGCTACCAGCTCAAGATGGCCGCTTCTCGCCAAGTTTTGTCCGAAATCCAAACCAAGGCTGGCAGCTTCCCCTTCTCTCTTCGAGATTTGGAAGATGAGCGCAAGGCCCGCATGGGTATCGTTGAATGTGCTAAGCATCAGACCGTTTTGCCCTACGATATCGTATACGAACGTGAGGGAGAAGTGGTTGCCCAGTTCTTGACGACTTTGTTGGTGACCAAGAATGGCAATGTCATGGCAACTGATCCTCGCTTCGATGCAACTCTGATTAAGTCGGAAAAGTCTGTTAAGGATGAAGAAATCCTGAAGCTCCTCGAAACGCCTTTTGAAGTCCCCGCCAAGAAGAAGAACAAGAAGAAGTCGGGCGCTAAGGCCACCACTGCTGAAACTGACAAGCAGTAGAAATAGAAAGCAACGATTTCGCATGTGATCCCAATAAAATATGGCCAGCATCCTCATCTTTTACTGTACTTTGATTATCCGATCATTTACCATGCATGTCCTCATGTCCTCTGAATCAAAGTTGCTTTGCTAGTCGTAAAATGTCAGGGCTAGAATTTGAATGGTGCGAACGATGTCATTGTTGGTCTAATAGATGCTTTGACAGGATTTTTATACACAATGGACAACAAACTGAAGAGAAACGATGCGCATATATACCAACTGCTTACATCATAAGGTAGGACAACATCAATTCGCATGAAGTGATGGGTTAGAGTCCCGGAATACACACGATGCGTTCACCCAAATATTACTCATTATCGACCAACGCATACACGATCACTTAATTGTCTTCAGCCAACGTAAATTGATCCTATTCATGAATGCAACTCATCTGATACAGGCACAAAGTCATGTTTTCGTGGATGTAAAATTTATTTAGATTAACATAGGATAAATGTTTCTGCGAACAGTAATGTTTTTATTCCCTACATTTCTTTTTGTATCTACCACTAGCACATGTCTGATAACTTTGATTGATCCGAATTCAGCCATATAGTGAATACGACCTATTATGTAGCTACCAGGCTATTCTTCTGTTTGCACTATGAGTATTTCCGAGAAAATGCGAGTAAAGACCTAAAGCAACCTTGTGGTTAACAAAGTTTCGAGGATTCCAATACGACTCACATCTTAGAACCATTGTTAAATTTTGACAAAAAAGCGTCCTCTAGGGCTGATTGGGTAACGGAAGAATCTGGACCGATAAATTAGCGCGACACATCATTTTCCAAGATAATATCTTGTCATCATACCGGATAGGTCGCTGAAAGATGACCCTACTGAGTTCATTGCACTGCCGGTTTCCTTTCCTGAGTCATCCGAGGTGACAGTGTTTGTATTGGTAAGTGAGGATGCCGTTCTCGTCTGACTTGGTCCAAAAATTTTTCGACGGGGTGGAGATGAAGTACCGCTTATCGGCAGCATGCTTGTTGGTGCCGTTGACGCAGAATGGTCTTCTGCCTTATTCTCGTTTGCTGCAAATGGTGATAAACTCGCATGACGTCTAGAGATACTCTGAGATGCAGTGCTGCGTGGTAAAAAAGCTGGCTCTTCTAACTCTAGTCTCATCTTTGCAAAATGGTTACTGAATTCATCTTCTTTCTCTTGTTCCTCTTCATCCGTACTAATATCGGCGTCCTCGTCGTTGTCCTGGTGAGGTTGTTCTTCTGGTATGTTCTGATGGAGTAGGCTTCCAGCCTTTTCAGCTTCTGCGGTATTATCAAGAGTAAGCGACTGTGTTGGCGAGTAGAAAGGCCGACTTGTCTGGCTAGAAAAGCTCTTATATACGGATGCCTCTGGTGTACCTGCTTGTTTATCGCCTGTATTGCGTGGCAAGATAGTGGATAGAGTAGATAACATCATCGAGTTTTCTCGACCTTTTGGCTCCGACAATGATGGATCCATAACAGAATGAGACGCATGATTTTCGACTGAGGAACTCCCAACATTTGCGTTCCCCGGTGAGGACCCTATCAGGCTATTCTCTCTCAAAATCGATCTATTCAACGAGCTTCTAGACGGGGATGGAACTTTCATAAAGGGAAAGCAGGAAAAGAAGAAGAAAGTCGGTATCAGTTTTAGCTTCCTTTTATTTCATTGTTGCATTTTCAAAGCTTTACCCTGCCGTCGACTGGAAGGCCTACTATTCAAGTTGCTCCGCCCGGAGGTACCTAAAGCTTGACTTTGTGAAGAAGGAGAAACGGGTGGTTGGGGAGTAGAAGGTGAGGATAAGGGCGCTTTGCCGACTTCACTCAATCGCAGATGCTGATGAATGCCTCGAAGTTGAGTCTCGTAAATGAAGGCAGCATGTCGTACGACATATTCTTTCGGCACGCCCAGTTGTTCTGCAATGGAATTCCCTATAAGCATGAAACGACATTTAGTTTGGTTGTTACGTTCCCTAAGTTGTGTTAAAGTCTGTGATAATTTACAGTCAGTATGTTTCTGACTCATATAGCGCCATAATCGATGCTCCATGTCGTCTGTCCAGACAACCTAAGATAGATTCCGTCAAGAAATAGAACGTATAGCCCTAGACATTTACCGATGGCGGCTCAATAAAACCAGAAGGCCGTTTAAATGGCAGACGGACTACCACATGAAGTGTATCCTTCTCCAAGCCCATGGTTAACAAAGCGAGAGAACAGGAAACGAGACTCGCATGTTATATGGGAGCCTCCCACACGTGACGACAAACGCAACCATTTCCGGCCGCATGAATTCCCCCTCCTTTTGCTTGATCATCCCACTGAAGGTGTGCAAAAACAGATCGGATACATACTTTCGAAAGCAATAGATTGACCTAGATGCCTTTATGGTTAAAACCTAGTGGTTCACCTTTGCTTTTTCCTCTTCTCTTTTCCCGAAAGAACTTGCACTTAGGTTTTCGCTGTCAGTAAGTTTGTTTTATATTTCCCGAATAAAAAAATGTACAAAGAGTAGGGAACGATGGAGGGAGAATGTGTAAGATTATCTAAGTTCTTTACAAAGCTTCCTGAATTTAGTTCTTGGCGAACATCTTCTTCAGGTAGGCGGTGCTGTAGGACTTGGGACGTTCCAAAGGCATGCCAAGGGCACGGTCCCAGATCAACTGAGCAGTGACACCAAGGGCACGGGAGACACCAAAGAGGACAGTGTAGTAGTCCTGCTCGGTCAAACCGTAGTACTGGAGAAGGACACCAGAGTGAGCATCCACATTAGGCCAGGGGTTCTTGGTCTTTCCGTGCTCAGTCAAAACACCGGGAACAATGTGGTACAGCTTGGAGACCAGGCCGAAGAGGGGATCATCAGGAAGATGCTTAAGAGCGAATTCACGCTGAGCAGTGTAGCGAGGATCGGTCTTACGCAAGACGGCGTGACCATAACCAGGCACAACCTGACCACCGTTCAAAGTATCCCACAAGTATTTCTTAATTTCTTCCTCAGAGGCATCAATACCGATGGTGTCCTTGAGCTTCAAAGTCCAGCGCAAGACTTCCTGGTTGGCCAAACCGTGAAGGGGACCAGCCAAACCATTCAAACCAGCGGCGAAAGACAAGTAAGGATCGGACAAAGCAGAACCGACCAAGTGGGTACTAAAAGAACATCCCATGATTAACCATTCTGTCCTCTGTTTGCCCCGCCAGTAGAGAAGCACATTTTATATAAAACGTGCTTTCCACCGAAGATCTCAGAAAAACAAAACGGAAAATTTTTCTACTTACGTGTGAGCGGAAACGTTACCACCTTCGTGGTCAGAGTGGATGGTCAAGTAAAGACGCATCAACTCAACAAAGTCCTTGTTGGATTCAAAGCCCAAAAGCTTGGAGAAGTTGTAAGAGTAATCCTTGGAAGCATCGATTTCAGGAAGTTTGCCATCCTTGTACACGTTACGGTAGATACGGGCAGCAACCTTGGGAAGCTTGGCAATCAAGTCCATAGTATCTTCGAAAACGGGATCCCAGTACTTGGACTTGTGAATACCCTCAGAGTAAGCCTTGGCAAAGTGAGAGTCGTGTTGCAAAGCGTTGACAGCAAGAGAGAATTGAGACATAGGGTGAAGAGTCTTGGGGCAGCGGTCGATGATCTCCTCGACGAATTCGGGGATATCAGAGCGGGCAGCCCATTCAGCAGAAAGGGCCTTGACCTGTTCGTGAGTAGGGACTTCACCGGTGACAAGCAACCAGAAAAGCGATTCAGGAAGAGGTTCAGCACCATCTTCAGCGGCGGGCAAAACCTTTTGGCAGTCGGGAATGGTCAAGCCACGGAAACGGATACCTTCTTCAGCATCCAAAACAGAGCCTTCCCAGACAAGACCCTTGATGCCACGCATACCACCATAAGCCTGATCAACCGTGACTTCACCAAGGACTTTGCTACCATACTCCTTCTTAAAAGCCTTGACTTCCTCTTGCTTTTCTGGGATGATTTCAGCAAGACGCTCCTTCAAGGACTATACAGGTTGAAATAAAGGATAAGATATATGCGCGTTTCAGATAGGATTTATTGGTGTACAACACGTACCTTGACCTTGGAAGAGTAGGAGCGTGTGGCACCGATAGCGGTTGCGGGAACGAAGCGGAAAGAGCTGGGGCGAGCGGCAGCCTAATTCAGAAGAATGAATATGATATGTCCCAGACATATAATGACGATGAAGGATATTATTGTTTCTTTTTCTGTATTTATCGTTATTACCTTGAGTGTTGTGAAAGCGCGGATGGCAGACATTGGGATAGAAGACAACAAAAGAAGAAAGAAAAAAAAGGGAACGCGGGCGAACAAATGAAATTGATTATATAAGAAAAAAAATAAAATTTCTGTCTTTCAAATGATTGCTGATTGATAGCGGCGTGCAAGGGGGGGCGGGCATATTAACCCCATGTCACTCAATTTAATCGCCGTCATCATTCAACATAAACGCCTAATACTTTACCCTTTGTGTTGCCCTTCTCACTTCTCTCTATATAAACTACAACCTACACTCTCTCAAGACGTCATCTTGACGAAACAAATGGTTAGTCATTGAATTCCATATTCCATAACAATCATTTTAAAAGTAACATGCCAACAAAACCTATCCAAAGTTTACAAATAGCCTCTTCGCCTTTGAAAATATAAGCTAGATCTTCTATTGTCCCGGTATAGTTAAAAAGCGAAGAAAATTTGATCTGCTACGATCACGTTATCTATTCCCCTCCCCCACATAGTGTGTTTCCCCATGGGTGCCCGGGAAGGGACCAAGTCCGCTCCGGTGAAATGGAGTTTAGACATAGTGGCATCCGAAGGGCTTATAAGTCTTTATTCCCTTATTTTAACGGTGAAGAGGAAGAGATATGATGTTGTCTGGTATTGCTATTGTCCGTTAGCTCCTTTAGCTGGATGTCTGAGACTGTTAAGTTTTAAGATAAAATAGCAGATAACCCTGCAATTTCACATGCCGAACATTTTGTGGAGTGTCAGCAAAAACCTGGATTGGAAGAACGGACAAACTATTGTAACCAGATTAATTGTAATCTTTGATCCGTGCAACAACTTAGATTCCCTTTTTAGCCGCTTCGTGAAACGCAGCTCAATCTCCGGAGAAATTCTTGGGCCGACAAAGTTAAAAAACTATCTTTATTTCGCTTGAAGAACCAAACTCGTGTAATTGTCCTATATAGGCAAACACAGAAATTCCATGTCAAACAAGCTATCTTCAGTAGAAGGTTGCTTTGCAGAAAACAGTAGGACATGTATCTTTGATAACCATCGGTGATCATTCTTTTTTATTCGTCCTCTTTTCTCTGGTATAGTACAAGTTGGAACCCGCTCTGTCTGCATCAGAAACATAGTAGCCTTTTAGAGAATAGATCCGACTCCGCTAGCTTTATTTATCCATGACGTCTGTTGTAACGTTACCTTTTGATTATCGCTATGGAGTTATAAGACACCATTGACGATGATCACATCTGTTCCATGCTAATACCTACATTATCCAATACTGCTATTCCAGTCAATGTAAGATGTTAAGTCTGGGAGGAAAGCAGGAACGATTGATGTACAATAGATCATGGCTTATCAGTTGAGAATGGACGCACTCTTTTTTTTGGGGGGAAATAGATCGACTTAGATAACAAGTTGATGAAATTGTTTTATTGCCATTTTTCGACAGCTTAGACGGTTGAACTTACACGGGTTTTTCCTAGCTTAATGTTTTTCAGTTATTCATTTTAAAACACGACAGTTGTAATGGAAATGAACGAGCGCGAGATTCCTTAAAACCGATGACCAAGTGCTTGTAGTTGCTTCTTTGACTTTTAAGTCAGACTAACCCATTTCCAGTTACCATTGGGTGTCATCAATGGCAAACTTTTAGGGGACGTGTTTGTTTCTGTCAGAGTCATTATCCATTCATTTCATCAGTTCTTCAACAAAATGCGTCAGGATCATATGTATGCATGGCTGGTGTAAGCCTTTCCAAAGGAAAATGAGCGGTAAAACTAACAGTATATGTTGGTTATACTTATTATTGAGACACTGAGGGTTCATCTGTAACCGGATTGAATGTGTAGGAAGTAGTGATCAACATATGACTTTGCAGTTGGGCAATGATTGGCTTGATAGGGCCGGAAAGTTTTCCTCGGTCCCGGAAAACGATAAAATTCGAGGAAGGGTGAACCGAAGTCGCACACACTCTTCTTTTTCTTCCTTTGTATCTGAACACTATGACCACCCTACCTTCTATTCACGAATTGAACCAGGCCAATGAGGAGACATTTTTGGAAACCGTCAATACCTTGTTTGAAACAGCACCTCCCTTAGCTCAGCGATTGCTCGCTGCAAGACCTTTTCCATCTTACACTGATTTGATTGAGTATGCAGAGAAGATCTGCTTAGGCTCGACTTTAACCGAACAGGAAAAAATCACTGTCATCAACGCACATCCTCGCATAGGAGAAACAAAAGCAAATCTATCAGCATCCTCACTGCGCGAACAAGGTTACCATCCAGACCAAGTCAGCTTGTCTTTGGAAGATCAACAGGTGAACCAAACCCTCGAACGTCTTAACAAGGTCTTCTTTCCATTTCCCATAAGAAACAATGCCATGTTCCTGCTAGATTGCTCACTTCATTTTTTCATTTCAATGCAGGAATATGAAGCCAAGTATGGCTTTAAATTCATCGTTTTTGTTGCTGGTCGCCCTCGGTCACAAATTATACCAGTCATTCGAGAACGTATCGATAATAGCGAGGTGGAAAAAGAGATGCAAACAGCTTTGACAGATATGATGCTTATAGCGAAAGACAGACTGAAGAAAGCAAAAGAAGCAAGTAAAATATGAAATATACCTTACCTTTTCGGCCGCATTACTTAAGGTACATACAATGTCTGATTGGATAAAACAAATTAAGGAGGCGATGCCGCGTCAAAGGTCATTGTGACACCAACGGGACATGCAATACATTGTAAAACCACAATGGCCAACCCACAACCACAACACGGACGATCCTCTTGTCCTCCTGAAGAAAGAAAACCTTCTTGGATAAGTGCTCTCATATCGAATATATGCAAGGGGGTTGCGTACCAAACGTGAAAACTTGGTTAAGATTTGACGCTCCAAATGAACTTTGAACGGAGATTGCAGATCCCGTCCTATCTGTTCTCATGATCTCTTTCTCTTACTCTCCCACACGCACACATATACACATGTACACTCGCATATAGATATACGTGGATGCATATCAAATATTTTGTTTTTGTTGTGGTCATGGCTATTCAAACGCTAAAAGATCAGTACGCAGCACATTGTCTTTACAGACAACAAAAACCTCAACGTACCAAAGTTGGCATGCTTCTTTTAACTGCGCAAACGGATGCAGGTTTCCAAAGAGATGGCTGTAATCATTCATAGCTGAATCTACTGCAAATATTACCCTTCCATAGTCCAAGTAATTATGTACTTCACATTTCGTGGTAAATTTGTAACATTGTCGTTTATAATGGGTTTGTACCATATGAACAATGATGTTTCGGTATTGTTTGGAAAACATAATATATGAGGGTTATAAGATGTACTGGGGATAAAACGGAGTAGTGATACTGATGAAAAGAAATAATAAACGAATAAACGTATAAAAAAAAGACTATAGATACATAACCGGATGTGGTTGTTGTTGGGAGGATGGATATTGGTGCACTGAAGGCGGTGGGGTACCCTGCTTCTGATGTACCGGAGAGGATGAAGCCGGAGGCGTGGGAATACCCGCTGGATGGGAATGATACGCTGATGAATAGTATGCAGTATTGTTGGCATGCAGCATCTCGTTGTATGGTATAAAAGGTGCGTATATGGCATTGAGTGACAGTCTTCTCATGGACGATGTTGTCGGTGTCTGTTGATCAATCATCACACTTGGCGGTGCAGGTTTCCAGAATCCACCTTGCTGATAAAGGTTGATGCTGGATCGTGATTGTCTTGGAACCCGCTGCCAACCTTCTGGCCTAGTAGTGTTATTTAGTCCCATGCTACCATGGCGTTGACGCGTGGGTCTTGATGGGGAAGAAGGCGATGGTTGCTGCTGACTCCAATCCTGACTGTATCTGTTAGCATGCTGATTGTCCGATGGAGAGGACACACGAGCGTATTGTGCTGCATGAAAAGAGTGTCTTCCACTAAGAGCATCAGAATCCATAGCATCCAGTGCCACCGGACTCTGTTGCGAACCGTCGCTGCATTGTCGATTATGATGTGGAGAGCGTGGCTGCCGAAGATTTCCATAGCTGGCCATTCGTCGTACATTGGAACGTAAGCTACCATTAGATGGCACCTTTGGTAGTCCGTATCCCTGTCCATAGGATGGATAGGCTACCTGGTTGAATGACGTCCGAGTATGATTCGTTTGAAACCCGCAGATACCCTCGGTCGTAACACGTCGGCTAAGGTCGTTATCATCCATGGATATCCGAGTAGCCATGTCACACAATCGATCTACTGACTGATCCCAGCTTTTCCGCTGATCCGCTGAAGGACCATTTGACCCTAGGGATGTAGAGCGACCATGGCGAATACCGGCTCCATTTGTATAAGCTGGTGTTTCGTAAATAAAGCTTTTTCGCATTTCTTGTTCCATTATTCCAACTTTTAGCAGCTGATCCCCGTAACGCTGTAGCTCACAAATGGGCACAGTCAAGTTAAAGTCATTAAGGATCAAGAACTCTAGCTCCAGGCTATTAAGTTCCGAAACAGGAAGACCTCCAACCTAAATGAAAAAAAAAAGACGTGGGAATAGCGTAAATAGGAGCCAGATCTCTGATGCGTCTTCTTTCTTCTTTTATATATATATATACTTTAGCATATCTGGTATTGGTGTAGAAAACATCGCTAAAGAATTTGCTCGATACCATGACCCCAGCGATGATGAGTCTGTGGATGTTGTACGAATCAATCGAGAAGGGCTGACCAGTGAAAGCGAGAGCGTTTTTGGACATTCGATCGAAATAGACCAACAGGCTTAGAAAACATTCGTTAGCACAAGGACAGTATTTGAGAATGCGAGAAAGATATGAGTAAATATCGATGGATGGGATAGAGCGGGCATGAAAGCGGGTATATGGGTCTGACGTAGTGGGTGATGTGGTAGTGGAGACAAGAGTAGAGTTTGTTGAGAATTCGGATGAGCCGAATACAGATGTTGAAGAGGAGCGTCGTACATCCCCTTTTCTTGTTGAGACTGCTGCCTTGTTGAGTTGGTCGTTGGCAGTTGTCATTCGGTCCAGTAAGGAAGCGAGAAGCCGTATTGTCTTCTCGGTTGGATATCTTGAGAGATCAAAGGAAGGTGGTAACATTATATATATTCTTCCTAGGGTACTGTTTGTTATGCTTAATGTTATTCGGGGAAGGGTAGAATGGGTAGTTCGATGACCAAAGTGAAGAAGAGGAAGGAAAAGTGAAAAAAAAGAGGCTGCAAAGTTTGTTGCCCTTTTGGACAGTCCAACTCTCTCTGTCTCTGAGGCTCTTGTGTCCTCTCTCTGTGCCTCTGTTTCCCTCTCAGTCTCACTCAGTCTCACTCTTTCTCGCTCTGCAGAGTCCACAAAAAAAGTCACGATCACCCCGAATTTTTTTTACTTTTTGCCCACTGCCCTTAACCATAGCACAGAAGAAACCTTGCAAAATAGTATGATGTATTTCTTCCCATCCGAATACACATCAGACCCGTTTTAAAATAATTACCCAGCTCTTGTATCACATCTTATTGGTTTGTCACTCATTATATTGGTTAAAAACAAAGATACCTACAATTCTACATAGATAGCTTGTGGATAGCTAACAATATCTTTTCATCCATTGTCATTCTATTGATGTATCAAGGTGACTAAACGCTAATGGTCATCTATCTTCACTCTGGCCCATTGAAACAAAAATTTTCATGATATTCACTGCAGGTCAGCACAGCATAGATTTTCGTGGTATGCTTATAGGCCTCTTGTCTTGTCCTTCGCATTATCCATATATCTTATATCTTGTCTCCTACTTAAAGCAAGTTTGGGAAGCCAGATATTTATCAATCATGAGTAAAAATGTACGATCCTGAAAACGACCGTTAGGATAGCCTTGTAAAGATCAATCACTTGGCTGCCTGATGTATCTTTTCGGTTAACAAGCTGTAAAAAATTTAAAACACGCAATGTGGCCTTTTTTCAGCTTTTAAGATTGTTCTGCTTTTTATAATAGTTAACTTTGACAATCGCTTTGATAGGAGCTGCCACTTTTTGTCCTTTATACTGCTTGGAAAGGCTGAATTGCAATTTTGCGATGACAACTGATTTCTTCTTTCCTCGGTATCATTAAGCCAACTAGGGACCTACTTTGTAAAACTTTGAGTGCCGTTCATTTTTCGCATTTTGTCTATATTTTGCACCGTAGTGCAGCAGACGGATTGCAGTTTCGTTTGGCTTTACTGTTATTACCCATATAATTTAAACTTCAATTGTGAAAGTCTAAAAAAGTTCATGTTGCCATTATGGATAAACCTCTTAAAAAATAGCTTATCTCTGATCATAAATTATGGTTTTCCTCTTGTAGCATTTTAGTACTTTATTTCCAAAAATTAAAGTCTCATCTAGCAAATTCACTTTACGCATTTTGGAAACTGGGCTTGCCGCTAACAAATTACATTAATTGTCGTGTTATAAGAGTTGGAATTGACCAATGTTTACATACCTGTCATAAAACTGACGACGCCATACCCATCTCCCCGCCAAGTGAATGCAGGATGCATATATAAATTTCAATTGGTGAGTAATGGAAGAAAAAAATAACAATCATTCAGTGATATTTACTGAATACCGGGCGTAAAAGCCCTATCCACTTGACTCGTGGATCCTTTTCTGCCTTTTTGCTTGCTGCCTCTCAGATCGCCTTAAAGGAGCTCGGGACGATTCTGGTCTTTCTTCTTCTCGTCCTTAAGATCAGGGTGGTTCAACCATAGTCTCGGTTTGGCTGGCTCTTGTTCGACGTCGTGCAGTTGGGGTTATCACCGCCGCTTCTTCGCTAGGGTGTCGTCGAGGTTCGGCAATCTCAGGCACTTCCGTCACCTCTCCACCACTAGCTCTCTGTTGAAGCCCTGCACGACCAGTCATCACCATCGCCTCCTTTTCGCCAGCCGCTTCCAGACGCCTTGACGGACGGACGAACCAACGAGGACGCTGCTGAAACCGTAGCATGTCTCGTGCAATGGTAGCCTGGTTGTCTGCTGCATTACCATCCCGGTGGAACGTACGATCACAGTTCGCACACTGAACTACGCGCAACACTTTCTCCTGACCGTTCTCCAATCGAGCTCTGTCTTGCACCGTTGCCGTAGGAGGTCGTCGCAAAAAGTCGATACGTCGGTCTTGGCCTTCCTTGGAACAGCGACAACACACCTTGCATGTGAGATATTCATCGACTCGAGTGCATACGTCGGCATGTTGTCTGTCCTTGTTTCGATTCTTCTGGTTGATCTTCCGGTACAAAGCATTGGCAATCTTGTGGTCCATAAACGCCAAACCCCCTCGTCTTGACTTTCGACTCGTCCCGTCTAAGCCAAAAGCGTAGACAAGATGAGGCTCATCGACATGTCTACGATTATCAACCATTTCGTGATTCATGTCGAAAGTACGCCTAGCTTGATTCGTGATGAGGTAGCAAGCCTTGTCAAGACACGATCTCTGAGATATCGCATTGTCCCAAATTCTGCGACGGACAGATCGGTTGGAGTAAAACTTCCATAACCGAAGACCATTCTCGTTTGTCTTGAGTTGTCGCAGGTACTCCCGATATCTGTCATAGTGCTTCGTGGTGATCCTTCACTTAAAGCAGCCTCGATGTCGTCAATGTTGTTGGCAGCCTTGCGAGCTTCTAGCCAGTCGCGGTTTGGAATAGTTCTGCCATACAGATAGCCTCGCTTGATAGTGAGCTGGGAACCGTATAGTCCAGGCTCCCTCGGTCGGAATACACTAGCAGCAGCACATACTTCTCCGAAGTCCAGACCAAACTACACCATCGTAATGCTGGAGATAATCGTACTGATCCCCATATGAGCGAGCTTGCCATGCGTCCTTCAACGTCTCTCTTGTTGTTCGTCTGATCTCCGTCAAATACTTGCATGTAGTATTTCCACGACGTGACATGAGCCAATCATTATATATACAATATAGGCGAACACCGTCAGTGCGAAAGACACGACGTCGAGAGAAACGAAGCTTGTTTTCATTGCCCGGTATTCGCTGGTTCAACCATCGCATGTAAACCCGGTTTCGAACATCAACGCCCTCGTCTCTTGTAATGGTAGCTTGCCAACGGATGTCGAAGAGTGCGCTGAATGGATCTCTGCTCTAGATGCCTTGGAGTCTTACACATGCATTTTGTAGATTGTCTCTCTCTGTAATTGAAATATAAGTGAATTTTGCTCAACTACATACAATTAATAACTTCTACTTACCTCTTGTCAATTCAGCAATGCGTCGATCATTGGGACCAGCTGTTAATTCTTGCTCCAATTGCTGAATGATAGGAGGAGAGAAATGCTCAATGCGAGTGAGCAAAGTTGTCGTAAAGGAAAGATTGAAAGGGATAGCGATAACGATGATGTGCTTGGAGAGGACATAAAGCGAAAGATTGGGAATTACCTTCTCGCCTTTCCAGGAAATAGACCATAAACGGGATCAATCTTGCAGCCTTTGCCCTGGAAAGTTTGCCTCCATAAGTTCGGTGGAGCACATCATCCTCGTCATCTTCATCACCGTTCTCTTCATCATTGTTACCACCGTTTGTTCGTTGTGTCCCATTCTCACCAAGACATTCGGACAGATTGACCTCGGAAACTCGAATGCCTTTTACTTGAAGATTGCGCTCAGCGGTGATGAAATCTTCAATCTAGGTATGAACGTCGTTTGCTAAACCAGCAAGGATGTCGCCAGTTACTTGACGTTCTTCCTCTTGATTTTGCTCATATTCTTCAAAATCTTCTTGATCAGCACCAGCTTCGCTAATATCAACTGACATGCCCCAGATTCGTTGAAATAAAGCAGTGATAAGCTTGTCTCTGTTTCTTGGCCATCCTGGGGGGCACCATTGTATGATTCTCAACTTCAAGTCGGCACATGTCTCCATCAAATGCTTCATTAGAGTTCTTGTATCGATTCACCATGTTGGTCACAAACTTGTTGACTTGTTCACGGATATTAGCTTCAGCGATGTATTGGAACCTCAGCTGTCGTTCCTGTGCAGCTCCATGTTGAATTCCGTCATGAACAAAATGGATAATGAATGAATTCATCAAATCTTCCTTGATCTGGAGCAGGCCAACCAACTGCTATTCGAGCCACTTCTTTCAGTCGCGATCGAAAATAATTGCAGTAACGATCCTTGGAGTTGTAAACAATGTTCTTGCGAAAATCAACACTGGCATCATTGGCGATCTCAGTCACCATCTCTCCCATGTAGATTGGAGTCGGTGCTTTGCACATCTCGGCCGAACAATCTTGATACCATAACTTCCTTGCCTTCAAGAGAACGTTTCGCTCCAGCAGTATCGTAAGCATTCTTGACAGATAAAAGAAGGCTGTATCTGCCGTGAAGGCCGTGAAGAGGTTCATTCGGTCGTCATTATGCCCACGGAGCTGGCCGTCAGAGTGCAAAATATCTGACTATGGTATATATTGAGCTTCGCTAGCTGCCTGGCGCGTGGCAAGATTTGGTTCAGTTCTCCCCATCGTCTGATAGTTTGTTACGCAATAAAAGATGTGTCGCCATAGGTCCTGAGCCATGCGCTTACCGTTCCGGAGGAAGAGTTCATAGAAGCTCAGCATTGCATCGTTGCCCAAGTTGTATGCTTCGCGTATGGCAATGTTGGCAATATGATAACCAACGTAAAGGACATGAGACATATAATCGATGATCTTGTCCATAACCTTTTCGATGAGTAAAGTACGAAAACGACATGTGAAGAAAAATAAACAAGTGGGCGACATGCTTTTCATTGGCTTTTTTTCTGCTAGATAAACGGAATAATGGTTGAAACGCCCACCCAGATCATATTCACTGCAGTAAAAGTGCAAGAATACATAAAGTACCCTTTATTGATCTTTTTGCAAGTAGGACATCTTGACAACTCGCAATGCATCTCAAATTCTGATATTAAGAAGTCGATTTCCTTATGGGCTTGGTTGTTAAGAGCATTAGATATGTCATTATTCTAGCTTACAGACTCTGGATGCGTCTTATAGAGGTTTGTGGATTACTTTCTTTTTCGAACTAAGTGAATTTCAATCTAGCACTATCTAATTTCTTGGGTTTATTCAGTGGTTCAAATGAGCGCAAAAATAATAATTGTGTCCGCCCGGGCTAGATCAATGTGATAAAAATTGAGGGGGGATGGAAAAATATCGGGGAAGCGCGTGAGTACCAAAAAAGCCTTTTTGCAAAGGAAGAAGCGGGCGACAGCAGGCCGGACAGGGGCCCTGATGCGACGGATAGCTTTTGTGGAGATATCGATATGTATTAGGCATGTGGATTGAATGGACGGGTTGTATTAGAGGAAATAGATTCAACAGACTTGGCATTTAGGAAAACTTGAGTCAATCATCTCAAGAAGTGAAGCGTTGTGTTGTTTGAGCCTACTAATTTCAGCCTTGGCAGCAGCGAGTTCTGCTTTTGACTGTTTAACAGTGGGCATGGGGAGAGCTCAAGGACGTGGATGCAATTTTTAAAATGAGGTAAAGCGGCAGCTAAGCAGAAAAAGGACGGCATTCGCAAACTACGAAAATCGAAGTCGCAGTCCAGTGGAATTAAATGTCGCAACAAATGAAAAATAAAAATTCAAATTGTATTTGGGAGATACTGTATATAGTTAATACTGCCTGCATCTAGTTGAGGTCGGCAGTTTTTGAAAAAGGAGTCCTATCGATGATTACTTTTGCGTCAGTTCTTCATCAGCAGCAACGAATAGGCTCGAAATGCTAGGGTCCATATCGAAGAACGTTGCATCACCCAGCCTGTCCCACATATCTTTGCAGTAATAAGCGGTTTCAGCGTTGGATCAATACGTTTCTTGTATTTCTTGAAAAAAAAATACCAGATACACGCCGTTGCTTCCCCCCCCCCTAACGTGGACACCTGGGACTCTTGCCAGACGTGGGGACAACATCCTTTTTTATGTTTTGATATAGATATGATAATTACTCAATCCAGTTCGCAGCAGACAATGTGCAATATCATGAAAGTGGATAGTACTGGCATGGATTTCGTTGATTCTATGCAACAGAGTATGTTCTGAAATGCATATGAGGTGCTGTATAGTGTCATATGGATGGCTTTTATTACCTAGGATCGTCATAAATAGGAGTCTGCGCAAAAGCAAGACGCTTTACCACTTGGAAAAGTAAAACGTCCTGTTAATTAAAATACTCTACCATGAACGAGGAAATATAAGGTTTTCCAACAGCATCTGCTAGAGAATGATCAAGTTGAACACTCAACAATGAAAATGTAATTGCGATGTTTATATGCCCTGATGTTGAGCTTGAACTGCTTCCATATTCAGTATCTGCAATGAGCAACTAACTTAGGTCTCAGAAAAATAGGTGAGTTATCATATCCTATTCTAGTGTGGCAGGGCGCAGTGACAGAAGTCTTATTTTGCCCTGCAAATAATGTCTATCGAATGTTCGCTTTAGGTTAATTTGCACAAAGACATTGTTTTAACTGTGATCAGTAGCTTATTCTTTCATGCTTAGCATGGATGCAGTAAGCGTTCACTTAGATAACTTGCTCTTATTTGTTCAGATCGTCAAAGTAATAACTACTTAGAATTTCCAATGATGCCATCAGATGCTTCTGTTTTAGATATTCAGTAAGACAGTAACATCGAAAGACAAGGAACTTTCACAAAATGGCAAGCAAATATTTGCATAATGATCATTCTCCTTCTAACTTTTGCTTAAGAGCTGCTGATTTGATAGTTGGCATAAGCGGTCGAGACTATTGTTATAAGCAAATTCTAAGAGTTCAAGTGTCGCTAGGAACTGTCATCATTTTTAAATTTCCACTTTAACCTGGAAAAGAATATCCGAACCAAATTTGGTCAGGTAAGAAGAATGCATACATCTCGAATGAGCACAGCACAAAGCACTTAAGGTCACAATCATATGATAAAATGTCATTATTCGCTGCTTTTGCACGACATAATCTGAACGATAGAGAATGCGTTTCATCTGCGATATCTATCTGCTGCAACAGCTAAGTGATAATAGAAGTCACGTAAAAGGACTGAATGTATAGCTGGCAAGACCAATATTTCCTTGAGCATCCCGAATAATAACCCCCTTTAGTACTCCTAACGATTGATGCGGCTCCGGCATTGAGACACTAACATTATTATGTTCAGTATCCAATACAAGTTAGTTTCTAATACATCTTACCGTGGTGCGTCACTTGGACCAGCCAAAAAGTCCCTATGCGAAAAGATATCAATACATTATCTTCCTGTTGTATAATATCCTCACGTTGGTAACGGGAGTGATTGATGGCGACCTGGATCTCGACTGGAGAAACTCTGATTTTGTATCGGCATTCCATATGCCCAAGGCTGTGCGGTTTGAGGAAACGTTGTAGATGTAGAACCATACGGCCTAATCATGTTTGGATCTTGTTGTGCGTAATATTTTGTATTTGAATCGTAAGCTAATGATCCGTTAAAGAAACGTTCAGTAACTTGGTTTGCAGGATATGTTATCACCTCCAGGATACGCCATAGCATTCGGATCTCCATAGGGATATCCGTAAGAGCTGCCATCTAAGTTTTGTTGTTGTGCAGTTGTTTGTATGGAAGGTTGCGGTGCTGATTCGTATGTAGTGGGCGACAGTTTCACTGAACCGGGTGTGTACGCCGGTGGTCCTGCCATAGGCTGTGGTCCCGCTGGTAGTCGTTGATTCCTTGGCTGTGAACGATCGAGAGGAGGTCTTCGACGATCATCGTATGTTCTCTGCAACCCAAACCCCGGATCTCGCCTCACAGGAAAGTCCTCGTACGGTAAAGGCGGCCCAGGAGGACGACGCTCGGAATCACGCCAATCATCGTATCTTCTACGATGGTAGTCATCCCGTTCCCGTCGATCTCTGTAATCTCGCGGACCTCCCCGCCCATAGCCTCCACCGTCGCGCGGCCGAAAATGTGGGTTCGCATTATACGGTGTATGTCGTGCTACATTAAATCGACCTCCACGAAATTTTGAATACGTTTCTTGTCTTGGGTGTCGGCGAGGAGTGTGTTGATCAAATAGTTTAAAGAGCTCAGCCAATCCTGCAGAATATATCACAAACGTTTAGTAATCCGTCCGCCACCCAACGTACAGTTATCGAGGTACCACAAGTTGTACCTGCTGGAAAAACTTGACCAGAGTCACCAGTACCACCCTCCTTCTTGCCATCATATTCGTAGCGCAATTCCGCAACCGCATCCTCAAAACTTCGCATCACAGCCTCGTGCTCCTCGAATCGCATTTTGATAATCTAATCATATTCGCAACCCATCACACCCATAAATCAATGAAAGGAAAAGAAATAAAAAAGGAGATGTGATTTTGCTGTTGTCCGAGGCATTGTCGATCCACTCATCTCCAAAAAATATCGCGTAATTGAAAAACAAAAAGGAAATAAAGAAAAGAAATATGTGTATTCTTACCTCATTCTCCGGGCTTACATCGGCCAACGCTACGCGGTCTTCTTCTTTCAGCTCTGACAGGATTTTGTTCTTGGCAGTATCCAATACGCCTACAGTTGAGTACTGCCTTAACTCGCTTGCCAACTTTCGTCGGTCTTTAAAAATAGTGCTTTGGAAATCTATCGGTCTTCGACATAGATCGCATAGGATGAACTAGGAATCGATCAACAAAAGTTGCCGTATTTGCATGTCTATCTGCTTACGCTACGACTAGCTTCTTGTAACAAAAGATGCAATGCATTGGTTGATCGTTTCGGTTTTTTTCGTATGTGTGGCATGACAGGCGGTAACTGATTGGAGAAGTGAGAATACTGTTCATTCTTCGGTGATTCATCTGTAGAAAGAGGAGCTGGTTGAATCGCGCTGGTTTGATTTCCATTCTCTGCTGCAGTGGCCTCTTTCTCGCTTGTAACAGCTTCTGCGGCTGTCTCGAGTGGTGGTTCTTGCTCTGATTCCATGTTTGCGTTTGACAAACAAGACCACCGAGGTGCGGAGATTCCGTGGCTTACATTTTTTTTGCGCCACTTAAGAAATGTGAATTTTGCGCTGACATATTGCTATGCTGTAGCAGAGCGTTCGAGGTGGAAAAAAAGCGAGCCACGCTTTTACTGCACATGATTCAAAGCTTACTGATATTCAAGATAAAGATAAAATCAGATAGAGTGTTTTCGCTACTTTAGGACAATGTTCATGCAGAAAAAAAAAAGGAATAGAAAGAGAACAACCGGTGGGTTCATCCATGCTGCTGTATTCTCCCAGTTTACATTGCATTAGGGAAGGCTCAGTTGAGGATGATACGTAAGCTGGTGGATGATGACTTACTACGGTAATATGATTAGGTAACGAGTGAAAAAAATAAAGACATAAGCTTTCGATTATTGATAGATTGAACAACAATATCGGTCAGTTCATGCGTGTAACACTTATCAATTCAAACATATAATCATTCCATCAATACATGGTATTACGAATGAACCATGGCTGTCGTTTTTCGTACTGTGCCTTCAGCCCCTCTTAGATTCTTCGGGGCAGCATGTTTCATGACATCCGTCGACAACAATTTCCCTTCCTGCGCGACTACCCGGATATTAACGTGGCATACCATAACGCGTCCCTCCATTGATAAGACGACATGTGGTCCTCATTGATCCTTTCTTTTAGCTTTATCTCTTACTGCATGTTGAATTAGATGATCTATTGATAAGCTCGTCACTCCAACGTATGACAAAGCTAGTGTGGTTTAGCATCACTCATAGAAAAGCTAAAGGTTTCGGCTTTTGCTGTCCTATGCCATCCCTGCCAACCCGAAAATGTGCCATTTTGGAGATTCCTCGTATAAAAGTGTATCATCTCAGTTAAGCAAAGTCACTTATAACAATCTTTTAATAGTACCAGCGCCAACCGCTGAAGAGATCGGCATGAATAAAATGCTCACACATAATTAATTGGGGCCACTACAATTGGGTTCCCTTAATTGATGTGCCTTGACAAGTGTCAATTACATTTCTAGAACCAGTTCTTATTTATGCTTATCCCTCTATAGCCTGCCATTGGCTGTACAGTGGCTCTTTAATGGGTTTAATTCTATTTTTTTCTCCAGTCACATACTCAAAAGGAGGGATATGATGCTTGTGAGGCAATGTGAGAAAATAGCATATGAAGAAAAAGACAATGAAAATGCTTCAACTTTCATCTTGGGCGAAATGGAAGAAACGATTGAATTCTATCCAATCGTTTAGCTGACGTCGCTTGCGTGAAAATTTTCATGGCCGTCTATTCGCACCAGTCGGTGCCGCAAAAATCTCCCTTCTCAGAAAAAAAAAGTGTTGCTTTCCTTTACATAAAAACCCACCATGAGACTTATTACTCACAACATGCTGCAGTGTCACGTCAAGAACTGCGATACAAACAACTTTCCCCTACGATTTGAGGATGCCCAAGTGGAACTGATCGAAGCCGATTACAACCCTGATTTCCTCGTCAATATGCTGCCCAAGATCGAATGGGACGCTCTTACTTCTACAGCAATCCAGGTAGATACCCCGAATATAATACTTGCACCTTCTTAACAACGAACAGCTTGGTATCTCTACTCTTCCCTCTCAGATTCCGGAAAATGCGGCTGAAAACGAGGAATTTTTGAAGGCATTGCATAGTGTCTTGCTTGAGGTAAACCGATCTGCATAGGGTGATCGAGTGGTCTAACTCTGCAGTATAGACCCATGTTCAACAAGGCAGAATGATTTGCGCCAACTGTCAGCATGTGTACAATATCAAAGATGGCATTCCTAACATGTTACTGGCTGAGCATGAGATCTAATCAGGAAAGCACAAGTCGAAAAATCCATCATATTGCATTATATAACATAATCATACAACTCTGCTAGAAACTGATGATCATATTTAAGGTTAATGAAAGAGACTGTATCTAAATCAATCAATTACCTTCGAAAGCTTCGGAAATGAAGAGATGTGATAGAATGAGAAATAAAAGTATTAGTGATCTTGAGGTCGGGTCATTCGTGACGTACAGCGTGTTTGCCGCTGTTTTTCTAGGCGTTCCAAGTGTATTCCATTTTAAATGATTGAGATATAGAATGAATACGGTGAGCTATAGAACGTAAGCGATAAGGAAATTGAGGGAAGGGTGGTAATGATGCGAAGCTGGTCTGTTGGTTCTGCTAACAGAGTGTACTGTATCCGAAAGCAACGCTTCAATAATGGCTCTCTCTAGTATATTCTATCCTTTGATATTCATATTGAATCGATGCAGCGAGCCAAACTTTAGATGGACAGACGTTAATTAAATAGATGTGATATAGAAATAGCCGCTGTTATATTATATATGACAAATGCATTTTTTTGAAAAGATTTTCTGTTTCCTTACTCGCTGCCTGTCCATTGTAGCGATTCCAATCCATACAGTTGCAAAACAAGTTTCTTGATCAATGGGAAGATCGACAGTCATTAATAGCGTCTGCCTGCATTTCCCAAGTACTTTTTCCGCTTGTTTGCTTTGGTGGTTCCTTTGCTTGGGTTAACCCGTAGCTATGTGGCCACTGCTTCGAATGTCTACGCCAATGGGTCGTAGCAGGTCTGGCTGCCCAATTTTCAAAGTCGCTGTCAAATGGCACATCTCTTTCTTTCGATAGTCCACCTTTTTTGCGATCTACAACGTCAATGTGATGCTCGGTCTCGGGTTCCCGTGCTATGCTAGACTTTTCTCCAGGGTTGTCTGGTACATCTTTCTCTTCCACAGGCTCCGCTGGTTGCGAACTAAGTGTCACAGATAAAGGTGGTACTGGGATACGTCCACTTTCAGGATCTGAATTGAACCAAGAGTCTTGCGAGGTGGAACGGGTCATGTTGCTACCAGGACGTCGTTGGGGTTGCGGCGATTGGCGTCTTAATGAGTGAGGGACGGCGAAACTCTCAGCATTGAGCGCAGCCTGCCTACGTACTACGTCCGCATAGCTTTCTAGTGAGGACGGTAGGGAAGTATTAAGTCCATTTCGAGATGAAGTGGGAATATCATCCTTGGGTGGTCGCGGAGGCGGGGGAACGGAGCCTGATATTGAACCACGGATATGCCGTTGATATGTAGACTCATCATCTTCGCTGCTTTCATATGGCACTGGGGAGTATTGAGCATTAAAGAGTGTCTTAGGAATAGCTGTGGCCGGATGAGCGGATGCATCATGTCTATGATGCATGATCCGTCCCTTGTAATGGTCTTCATCTGTGTTGAAGCTCGCCTGATTGTTATCATATGTTTCGTCTGAACCTTGGACTTCGACATCTTCTTGTTTCGAACCCCAGTATTCCTGGCGTGCTTGTGTCTTGGGCTTTGCCTCATGCTGTTCCGTATCATTCGGTGCCATCATGGCGTGATCTGGTCTGCCCAACAAGCTTTGGACATAGTCATAAGCGCCATCGGATGGTTCATATTCAAACGTCTTTGGTTGCATTTCCTTTTCATTGACGCTGCCTCTGTTGAACAGAAGGGCAAACGCCCGTTCAGACCATGACACTGATCGTTCTTTTCTAGTGGGCTTTGGAGTATCAATTCCAGGATTCAAATTGTTAAGTGCATCTGCCAGTTTGTCTATCACCATTTCCGTGCTTTGTGATGACCGTCGAACAGCTAAAGACAATGGTAGTCAAAGGTTATCGTAAGCATAATTTAGCAAAAGATCCCTTACTTTCTCTTGCTACGTGATTGAGTTTATCCCACCAGCTTTCTTTCCTTTGGCCAAAATTCTCTTCACCGATTATACTTCCCATCCGCTCGCGTTCTCTCGGATGGGTAGTGAAAGTAGGCGCTTGGAGAGGTTCGTCCTGAGGACTGTAGCTAGCCTGGTCATGGCTAGATGTAGGTCGATCTTGAAAAGGATTACGGTGTAGGTCCATGAGCAAACCACCGTTTTTTACTTAGCCCGCAGACCAGCTTATATGACGGCCATCGACGGCATGAAATGCGTCTCAAACATAGGCGCTAACAGTGAAACCAATGCAAGACATCACGAAAATTCTATTTGCTTTCATTTATCGGCTTTTTGTATACAGACAATATGTGTTGATTACTTGTCAAGTTTCAAACCTCGTTCCGGGTATGCAATTGGCTATAGACTTCTTTACTTTTGCTATGCTATGTTATCATCGATGTGCTAATCCATTTTGAAAATTTTCGAGTTCTAATATTTCTGCTCTACACAATAGTCTGAAAAGCACATTGACATGGAAATCAGCCATTGTCAAATGGATATCTTAGGCTTTCCAAAGGTCAAAAGCCGTCAACTCCTTTATATTTTATGAGCCATGTTTCCCACGAACCCCACGTCTAGACCCAAATGACTTATTTAACAACTGTGAATCAATATTGCGAATGTATATGGATAATTTCGGAAAAATTGAACGAAATGATGCAGCAGTCAACGGGATGCAATAGCAAAATGAATTAAAATATAACGGTCGAGGCCGTGGTCTTGCTCTTTGACAGGTGCCGTTCCTTCGTTTCAGCCAGCTGACAGAGTGGACGTCTCAAGCGTTTCGAAGTCAGTATTGAATTGGCTGATGTATGGACAGAACGGGAGCAGCGGCGAGCCATTTTTCATCATCGACATTGCCAAGAGACCCAATCGCTATCACAGCCATTGCATCCCGGCTTTGGGTAGCGTGGCCCAGTCTTATCGCAATGCAACGAGGGTTTTGGCATACAAAAGCTTCATTCACCGATACAGTTTTTCACCTTTCTGTCAATGATATTTTTTTTTTGGCCTCGCCACCTTCCCATAATGAAAGACTCACGTTTGGCTGCTTCGATATTCGTTTGTCGTAACAACTGATGTTGCCTGAAGATGAAGTCTTCTTATCCACTTGATACCTCGTCTGGTACACACTCTTATTCGAAGGCCAACGCCAGTTCCTTGTGCACCAATGCATAATACTGCTGTTCTATTTCCACTGCCTCCATGTCGTATCACGTGCTTTCGTTCTTCATAAGCTGCTTTTGTGGTCAGCCTCATCAAGCTCGACAGGTGTTTCTTCATTATGATTGATTAATGCTTGATATCTGTTATGGAGCGTTATATAGAAATCAAAGCGAGGTGGGTGAATGCTGACAGTTGCCAACATCGTAACTACACCATAGCCCGTCCCAGCACATGTTATTATTATATCTTCTGGTAGGTTATTAAGCTTCATATGTTCGGATGTTTCGTCACAACCAAGTCTCGTTGCTGTTGGGCAGCTGTCATTCAGGTCGACTTCTTCTCTAGAGTTCCGCTTTTTGCTGTTGCGTTCTTTAACAAACATCATATCCAATGTCTGAAAAAATTCAGTTAACTTTGTTATCTGATTAGTTTATCCTTGCCTTTCTTGCATTATATCTTGCCAATCTAAATCAGAGAGGTTTCGTTTAGCAGTAATAAGAGCTAGTTGCTTCTCTGATCTCGTGTATTTTACTTGCCATAAGCTATGAATTGCGTTGTACTTTTTCCTAGATGATTCTGCTATGGATTGTGAATAAATCATGTATCTGATCTTTAACCTGATGAGATTCGTGCTGACTTTGGTCACCTCTCTGGATATTCTCTGCGTGTCTCTTTTCCAACTGCTTGAGACAGTCATACAATCCATTAGTGACGCCTCTTATCTCTTCATCATTGCGATCTACGGTGTTGTATTTCTTACAATTGCGCTTCAATTTTTTTCGAGCTTGGTACATTAATTCCGGACGACGCCTTTCATCCGGCGTTTAGCTAGCAAGCACTATCGTGTTGAATTGTGTTATAGCCATGCGTTCTCGAAATTTTAAGCCATGTCTTTACCGATTATTTTGGCTGCATATAGATCAAACAAATACCCAAATATATCTCTCTTGTACCGTAATGTTTCTGTTTAGGACATGATACGTTATTGATTTCCAAGAGTTTCAAAGACGATTCGTCGGACTAATTCATATGAGTATCAATGTTCTACACGCATTAGGTTGTCCAATGGCATGGCAGTTAGTTTTAGTAGAAATTGAGTATACAGAACCTGCGGTTTTACCAATTGTTATAAAAATGATGAATTGTTCCGCTCTGCCGGTTTAAATTACGCGTCCAAATGCGCGACACTGCCCGCGACACAAAAATAAACAAACGTACCTGAACAAAACACACTGTTCTGTTTTCTTCTACGTATATGTTATGCATATTCTTCTATTGAAACTTTACCGACTGGGTATTTTCCCTCTGTTTGATTGCCAATTCGTTCTGTAGGATAACGGCTACCAAGTGCATTAGTGCTTAATTACAAGTATGACCTGTCCAACTGTCGCGTCGAATTTCTGGAAACTCCGATTCACGCGTTGGGACAGTCTCAATAAAGCATCAACTTCGGAAGTCTGATCTGAACTTTGTAGCATGAGTCCAAAAAACAAGACACAGGCAACACTAGGGTAATCTGTTTAATCCTAGGGTTACCGTTCTTATGGAGAGATAGATCTTATTTTTGCAACAAGAACTCGCAAAAAGCCGAGATCAAAAAACCGGAACCTGTCACAGAGCCGTCTTCATCGCAAGCAACCACAGAAGCGTTTCAAGGTAGTGCCTATACGACAATACAAAGAAAGCATCGCTGACCTCTTCTTCAGAAAGACGAAAACGATTGCCGGAAACAGCCGATCGAGCTAGCGATGACGAGAATCCTCTAACACAGGCGAAGAAGAGAAAGCGCAATGTGATTCAACCGGAACAAGACGAAGAGGAAGAGAAGGAGGAGGAGGAGGAAGAGGAAGAGGAAGAGGAAGAGGAAGAACGAAAACCAAGTCTTGCAGAGAAAGAAGACACTGATATGAAAAATACAGATGCAGAGTTCGATAAAGAAATTGAGGAAGCCAAAGCAGAGGAATTGGAACAGGAGACGACTGAAAGGGAGATAAAGATCATGGCTAAGACACTGTAAGACTACATATTGGAAATGTTGCTTAGGCTAACGGATTGACTCTACATAAGATCGGGCATGGAGACGGCAGATGCTGGCGCTAAAGCTCAAATTACTTGGAAAAAGGGGCAACCGTGAGTTCGCGAGCCATTGGCCCGCTCGAATCCTTTTTAATCTGGTTATGGTAGGATACCCTACGCTGCTTTATGTAAGACATTTGAACTTTGCGAGAGTACGACAAAAAGAACAGCAATCACGGAGTATATTGTTTCACTTTTTGTACAAGCGATAAAGTTGACTCCTGATGGTCTTCTCGAACTGCTTTACATGTGTATCAACAAAGTAGGTCGGTCATAGGCATTTCATGAACTGATTCGTTTTGGTTCAGCTTTGCCCTGATTATGAAGGACTTGAACTTGGTGTGGGTGAATCTTTCTTGATGAAAGCTATTGCACAATCCACAGGAAGGGATATGAAACAAATCAAAGCAGACTATAGGGAGACGGGAGATCTCGGGACAGTGGCTAAGGTTTGGATTATTCGAAAAACGATCTGCAAGTAATAGCTAACAAAGACATTCTATTAACTAGAACAGCAAAAATTCGCAACGAACATTATTCGCACCAAAGGCATTGACCGTACGTCATGTATTCCAGACGCTCAAAGAGATTTCGAGAATTACCGGTCATGCGGCAAGTAGAATATGACACGGCTGGGTTGGACACTAAATTCGGTCTGCATCTTTAGTCCCAGACAAAAAAAATCGACAAGATTAAAGGTCTGTTAGTAGCATGCCAGGACAATGAGGCAAAATACCTTATTAGGTACGTTTATATATAGAGCGCTAAGGAAAGCACTCATTTTACATTTAGGCAGTTGGAGGGCAAATTGCGCATCGGTTTGGCAGAGCAAACGGTATTGTCTGCTCTAGCTCATTCTGTTGTTTTACATAACACAGGTATAGTGAATTTTCGTTCTATAGCTCTTGTTTTCTAATTCACTACATCAAAAGAAACCAAAAAGATGTCTCCACAGAAGAAGGAGCAAGAATTAGCTGCTGCTGCGGATCTTATCAAATCTGTGTACAAGTAAAGTATAGCCATATCTATAGAACGTACGAGATATTGATTTATATTTTTCTTCTTAGTCAACTTCCATGCTATGACATGATAATTCCCGCACTTCTTAAATATCCTCTCGACGAGCTGCTGTTGAAATGTACTATGCGACCCGGTAAGCTTATGGGATGGATAATACTGAGTGGTGCTAATGCAATGAAAAGGAATCCCACTTAAGCCTATGTTGGCACATCCGACAAAGAGTTTAACAGACGTGTTGGATCGGTTCGAAGGCAAAAGGTTCACATGTGAATTCAAGTATGATGGAGAGAGAGCTCAGGTAATCGCATCTTAACAGGCAGCACAGCATTGATACGTTTATTTCTTCATAGATACATAGGCTCGATGACTTGCGTACGATGATTTATAGTCGTAACTCAGAAAATATGTCTGATAGGTACCCTGATGTCATGTCAAAGTTAGGCAAGGTATAGGCTTCAGAATCTCAAACGATATACATTAATGGGATCTAGTGGATTCGATCGGAAACAACATCGTTTATTATAGATTGCGAAGCTGTGGCATGGGATTGCGAAAACAAGGTTATCCTACCCTTTCAAGTGCTGAGCACTCGAAAGAGAAAAGATGTGAAAGAGGAAGATATCAAAGTAAAAGTAGCAATATTTGCCTTTGATTGTCTTTATTTGAATGGCCAGGTAAAAGAAGAACGCTTCATTGGTTGCGTTGCTGACTGCTTACCCAGTCGCTGTTGCAAGAGCCCTTAGAAAAGCGACGAGAAAAATTACAGGAAGCGTTTATGGAAACGGAGAATGAGTTTTATTTCGCTCGACATATGGATTCCAATAATATCGAGGATATCCAGACATTCCTCGATACATCTATCAGTAGCAATTGCGAAGGGTTGATGGTGAAAGCTTTTGAAGGAGCTGAAGCAACATACGAACCATCGAAGCGCTCTCGAAACTGGTTGAAGGTGAAGAAAGATTATCTTACTGGTATCGGCGATTCGGTCGATCTAGTGGTTATTGGCGCGTTTTATGGGCGAGGAAAACGCACAGCTGTATATGGCGCATTTTTACTTGCATGCTATGATCCAGATACAGAAGAATATCAAACAATCTGTAAACTGGGAACTGGCTTTTCCGAGGAAGATCTACAACGGCATTACGATACACTAAAGGAACATGTCATCGACCAGCCAAAACGCTTTTACTGCCTGGGAGAAAATCCAGTTAAACCGGACGTATGGTTTGAACCTGTTCAAGTCTGGGAAGTACGCTGCGCTGATCTAAGTATCAGTCCTCGTTATATGGCAGCAGTGGGACAGGTAAAGGGATCAATGATTGTTTGTCCTAAGTACTGACGTTGCCAAAAGGTCGATCCTGCCAAAGGTATATCGCTTCGATTCCCGCGATTCATACGAGTCCGCGACGATAAACAACCGGAAGATGCAACATCCAGCGAACAGGTTCGAGTAATACGTTTGATCAACATGATTTACTCACTTTGACCATAGATCATGACTTTTTATAATAGCCAAGGCAATAACGGATCAGGTTTTGTAAATGAAGAAGGAATTGACTACTAAATTAAAAAAAACGCTTACAGCATTATAATCTCTATCCTATCAATGCAAAACATCCTATTCATACAGACTACGGGCAATGCCTTAGAAAACTGAAAAATATGGTGTGAAAGTTCATTTGTATTTATTATTCTCCAGCCCAATTACCCCATGCATTTGATGTTATATAGTGCACCTATTCACAGCTCCATACCAGCTGTTTCGTCTTCAGAGGAGGCATAGCTGACAGAGCTAAGTTCATCATCTTCTGTACTATCTTCCGCCGCTGCATCGGCAGCTTCCTTTGTCGCATAACGTCCGACGTAATCTAAATTTAAAAACCCCGATTCAGAACTTCTTACGTTGTGTACACGCACAGCTGCACACCACAATCGCACAAAAAGGAAAAGAAATCGATTGATAGTCTGGTTACCTTTTACTTTTGATTCATATTTCGCAGGTTCTCTCATTAATAATGCTGCAGCTTCTCCATTCAGAGGATCGGTAGGGTTAGGGTAGCGAAGCAATTGTGGTAGAAACACCTCGAAAATGTTAATCATGTCTAGCATAAAATTAGCATATTTCAGACTTGGTATCCGTTTCATTACCAAACATTGGACTCCATGTTTGGTTGATAACGTCGAGACACACTGATCCGCTCCTACAAAAAATAATGGTTAATGTTCTCTTGTTCAACTTCCCATTAACTCTTATGTAAAACGGGATTATTACACTTCGTCAATATTTGGATGGAAGATTCGGTTCATGAAGCCAATACTGGGGGATTTGTAAGGATATTGATCAGGCAGTTCGACATGAACCTTCCATACGCCACCATTGAATGGGGCTATAAATATCTTTTGGTTAGGTCCAAGGTTAAAGAATGCATTACTGGAGCTTACTGTCTGAAGGTCCTTGGAAACGAACAAAGAACTCTTGCATGTTGTCGTTGACAAGTGTAACTTCGTAATCGCTCATCAGACTACGTAATTGTCATAAGGAAAGGGAAACAAACTTTTCATTCAACTTACAGCTTCATGACATCTGTTTCGATTCTTCTTCTTGGGGTAGACATGTTGAAAAAAGGGTTTTACAATGGAGGGTGTATAGAAAGGTCAGCGGTTATGAAGCAGCCAAGAGGGAAATGAAATGGCGCTCTGAGCGTTTCTGTCCCCGAACACGTCACAATGCACCCGCGGTGTGTCATTAAAGTTCAAATTCCCGGACAAGCATTTGATTCGGGGAACGGTCTATTTCCTGCAAAGCAAACAAGTCTGGGTGCTCTGCCTACAGATAGCTGTCAATGACAATTGGATAAGTTTTGATACGTTTATGGATTGCATTGGCAGAACTGGGGCGCCGACGTGTTAAGCTTAGGGACAAAAGTAGTTGCATAATCGTACAAGATTGTCAAAGGTAAACAGGCTTCACCACTTCTGTTAGGCATTGAAAGATAAGTTTATGGACGTTGTTCATAGCAAACGTTGTATCTAATGATTCGGTTTCATATTAGGTATCCACCTTTTGCTACTTTGTACTACTTCCACTTCCTTCGGCATTGGAACTCTATGTATGAAATATCCTGTGGCTCTTTCTTTCCACAGAAAGCAGTTAAACTGTTTCGTCGCAACAACTGAGACATAACGGAAATATGAAATTAAGCGCCAGTTCTAGTATTGAAATTCTGTATCCAGTAACGACGTGAATTGAAAACGATTTCCGGCAATAGATACGTTAATTTGCAACTCTGTCATCCTAAGGACAAAATCGATATTGACATCGACACGATCGCCATACTTCAGATCATTTATAACCGGCATTTTCACTGGAAACTCTGCAATTTTCACCACTCCAGGATCAGTAATATGGCGAGGAATGACGCCATCCCCATCATAGGCGTACAAATCGGCTATAAACAAGATCTTTTGTTCAATGCCGTATGCTTTTGATTATCCAGCTTGAGAAGTACCTTCGGTATGTTTTGGATAGGCAACCCAAAACGATTTGCTTATCTTTGTATCCGCTCCAATTCGGTCACCCTTTCTTGCGATTATGTCGAACCGTGTTCCACACCGTTTTACGCCATCTTTTGTTACTACGGCACTTTCTTCTGGATCCAACCCTTCCTCAAATGGTAACCTTGTGCAGACACCATAAGTACGACGTAATATCTTAGACGCCACTAGTCCGGGACGGAGTAAGCTGTAGACAGCTCCCCTAACCACCGCAAGTTCACCTCGTGGTGGCATAACCACTGCACCGACCCGCTCAGCAAATCGATATTTTAGAGTATCGTACAGATATTCAGAGCATCCAAAACCGCCGACCAGAAACATAGCGTTAATAAACACATTAGCTTGCTGTAATTGTGTGTCGATAAGATCAAGCACTCGCTGAAAAACCGGATCGAAGACTTCCTGCCTTAATTCGTCAGCGGTCAACAGAATATATCCATCCTGCAACGTCTGTTAGATTGCAAATTATCCGTACAATGGCAAACCTTATCCACAACTCCTTCGGGAAAATACTGACAAGCAGACGCAGGTATTTCTAATAATTGATCGTCGTTTCCACTAAACGACGGCTAACAGGAAGCTAGTTTCACAGTCCATACTTTTTGTGCTTATGCTGTCTGTCTACCTTGATTATTTCTGTAAATGTCTGCATAATCGTTTCAAATGTGCATGACGGTATGAAGTGCGCAGACTCGCCCAACTTATTATTTAGTAGCTCACGCATCTTGTTATCGATATGGACACTTCCACACATGCCACCATACCCTTTGGTAACCTCATGAAGAAGGCGGCTTCCACTTTGTTGCTCTATTTTGCTATGACATGTCAATAGCCCTTTCGAAAAAGCGTCTTTAACTCACTAAACAATCAAGTCCACCGTTCCGCCACCGGCATCGACTATTATAAACGTATCGTCATGCTTTAGATTCCAGGCATTGTATTTGCGCTCGCAGTATAAAGCAGCTGCTTCAGGTTCCGTAATCATTACCAATCGATGTAACGGGTCTTCATAGGTAATAATGCCAGCTCTGATAAATACTGATCTCATGATGGCTTTGGCTTGATCTGACCAAATGGCAGGCACGGTCAGTACCTACTGGATTTGTCAGTTATCCTTATAATAGTCAAAGTATGTCTTACGTAACGGCATCGTTCCATAGTACAATCTTGTGTAATGAACGTCTTCTGGATTTCGGAAAAAATGTGCTCATGAAACCGCTCCATATAATCAGCGATAATATCGATAGCTGTCTTCTCCGCAAACGGTATCTCTTCTTGCTCAACATCGTCTGCTAACCACAGTTTAAATTGCTGTATCAGTCTGCCTTCCTGTAATGGCTATGGAACCAGTTCAAATCAATTCAGTGTGCATACAAGTTTGTCGATCTACCTTCAGAGATTGCAGTCGAGCTCCGTTCCCCCAATCTATGCATCGGCCGGTCTTTGTTCGATAGTAAAGTAGACTTGGTACCTTAGCATAGAAGCCTCCTTGTTTTGGCCATTGGATGATATCGTATATTTCACCGCTATTGGGCGATGCATAGCTGCAACCCTGCAAAGAAAAAACTGCCAGGGTTATTTATTCACCTTTACTTCACATTGTCAGGGAAACCCCTACCGAAAATGTAGTGCCTGCGTAATATAGACATATACTGATTGGTCAGGGTCTACAAATTACGAGAAAACTTACCGAAATCAATAGCTATAATGAGATCGTAATCTTCCTGTTCTGATGATATGTCACTTCCGTAGGTGAAGCTATGCAGAGAACCTCGCGCTGCTAGGTAGGGTCTTTTGTCGGTTACGGATACTCGAACACATTATCGCCACGTACAATGCATGAGTGGAAAGGAAATTGCTATGTAATAACTATATGCTGGTGAAGAGACAGCACTCAGAAACTGTCTGCAACCCGACGTGTTTGCGTGCTGTACCTCGAGCGGAGTTAATTCGAAAATCAACGCAGATTCTGGTATAAAATGGTAATGCTGCGAGGCAGATTCAGAAACATAATATGAACTTAAAGCTGTCAAACTATCTAATGAAACCGAAACGTCACAAAATGACATATCACTGTTTTCAATAGGTGAACGCATTTCTTGGAGATAGGTATCAGTGAATTTCTACAACAGCAGTTTGTTTAGATACTTTGTCATAACTCTTTCGTGCTGAATCCAATCGTCTTACATCTGCAACCCGAGACTCTTTCACTATGTCAACTTGAATTCTTTGCATTGTATGATTAGAAGGAAGAGCACTGTTTCGTGCATCATCCTCTTCCGACACTGGAAGAAGACCAATGGCGGGAATTGGAAAATGTTACCAAGGCGGGATGCATCGAATCAGCACGAATGATTTTGCACACGTGCCTTGATTGATTTGAAAGTACGCTCCTTATGATCACACACAGTTTTCCAACCCAACTTTCAAACAGTAGTCAGTCTTATCGATGAGTCTTCTTGCAACCCTTGGCTTAGGAGGAGTTAGCTCGGCGGCTTTTGAATCGGCTTCATCGGAACCGAGAAGTAAAACGTAAAGACAAGAGGAAATTTTTTATTTTCGTTCTTTTTCTTTACTTTCCTTTTTCTCCATGAGGATTGATTTTTGGATATACATCACAACCCTATCTGCGGTTTCAATCGCATCAACAAAAGCATGGAAGTTGCCACAACTACAACATCCATTCATTAACACAGAAGCTACACACCTGCATGGGCAATTTCTCCATATCACCGATATGCATGTAAGCAGTTCAACGACAGATAAAAAAAAAGCAGGAATATGCTTAATTTAGAATACAGATGGATAGTTATTTCCAAGTAAATGCTACGATAAAATCGGAATGCCATCGACCACCTAAGAAACACAAGGGAAAGAAATGGCGAAAAGGCAAACTGGCGGGATATTGGGGCTCACCAACATCCGAATGCGATGCACCTACCCATTTGATAGAGCATACCATAAACTGGATCGGTCAAAAGTGGAAAAACAAGCTTGATTTTGTCATTTGGACAGGTGACAATGCAAGGTAATTCCAGCTCGTTGAGTAAAACAATGGTTTTTACCTAATCTGTTCCATAGACATGACATTGATGGAAAAATACCTCGTACAAGAAAGGAAATTCTTGATTACAATCAGCAGCTGACAGATATGATGCGACAGACCTTCACAATGGAAGAAAGTAATAGGACCGTACCAATTGTCCCTGTCATCGGTAACTAGCCATATCCTTCGTTGGTTCATCGCATAAATTAATCGAATTTATTTGCGGTTTACATCGTCGTAGGCAACAACGACATCCATCCACATAACATTTTCCATGGAAATCAATTGAACAGAGACAAGCCGATAACGCTAGAAGATTTTGCAACAATGTGGCGCGATTTCATCCCCCAAGATCAGTTAGATACATTTATGCAAGGTGGTTACTTTGCTATCGATGTGGTTCCCGGCATTCGAGTCCTTTCCCTTAATACGCTTTATTTCTTCAACTCAAACGACGCTGTTCATCCATGTAAAGTAAAAGGTGGAACAGCAGATCGCCATATGCAATGGATTAAGGAACAGCTGGAACGAGCCAGGAAGGATCGAGTCAAAGTCTATATGATCGGTCATGTTCCGCCTTCACCCAAAACGTTCCGTAAGAGCTGTCTCTCGCGCTATATCGACATTTCCTTGTCTTTTGCAGACATTATTACTGGTCATATGTATGGCCATGCTAATATGGATCATTTCCAGATATTAAAGAGCAGCAAAAAATCTAAGAAAAAGATAACGGAACCAGAAGGAGATCTCAGAGCAGAGAAAAACGTGGATCGGTTCATTTCGAGTCTTCGTCAACAGTATAAGCAGGCACATAGCGAAAACGGCACCTCAGCCATCGTTATCCATGTCGCTCCGCCAGTTCTACCGGTATATCACAGCACCTTCCGTATCAATCAATATGATAAAAGGCAGGCATCCTTCGGTCAATGGCTACAATACACCCAATGGTACGCAAATCTCACGTATTGGAATCAACTACCTCAAAATCGTCCATTGGAATACGAGATTGAGTATGCAACTGATACGACGTATGATATGGCGGACTTGGGAGTTGATAGTTGGCTGGAATTAGCCAGACGAATGACTGAGAATACAAAGGCGTCAGAAGCACTGTGGAATATGTATCTAGACAACATGTTAGTGCAGACATACAAGGAACGTAGATCCATTAAACACAGATAGTAATCTTGGAAATTCCACCTACTTAACAATCCCAGATTGTAGGTTATATGCATTGGGAAAAGGGCATAAACCAAACATTTTTCATATAGCGGTTGGGGAAACCGTCTTCATGTCGGAGTTGAGAGAAAGGAAACCGATGGAGCTAGTAGGACATTACAGATCGCAAAGCAAGGATATAAATAATAACTAGAATATTTTGATATTTCTAGCTAGTATGCAGGATGATTAACCCATTCCAAATATAATCCACAAAATAGGCAGTAATAGTCTAAGCAGAAAGACAAACTCAGCGAAAGTAGGCTATAAGTACATGCATGGAATATACGGGGCATGTCTCCTTGGATCGGCATATGATGCCCGATTATTACAACAAAGCGGCCATTTAAAGGATCAGTCAGAAATACATCTACAATTTTCCAACGAAAACCTGCCGTTATCAATCAAATATATAGTTTAGTATTTTTTAACAATCGTTGTAGCTGGAAGCCTATGGAAAGGGAGCAGGTAGCATAAAGTTACTTTTGATGATACTAATTAAGATTCCGCCTCTCTCTCCTGTTGGATTATGGCTTTTTCGTCTTCCATGGTGCCACATTCTGATCTTTCTTTGTTCCCTTTGTTTGCATATTATATAAAAATGATTCTATAGTAAATTTAAAACCATTAGAGCACATCAAACGATTATAGAAAAGAAGCTACAGCGTTTTATTGATAATGAAAGATCGGGATCTCTTTCTATTTTTTTTTTCTTCTTCTTTTCGGAATGTACTCATGGTACTGGTGTTTGAAGTCGTTTAGGAGAAACATACATTAAAGTCTTGTGTGTCGTACACATGTAACCCTTGTGAAAAGTTAAGGGCATGATTGTTCTCGTTTTCGTTTCTCTTTCTTCTCTTTTGTTTTCTCCTTCTCCTAGCAATCAAAATGGCCATGTTATTATACAACTTAACTAACCAATTCACAAACCCTCAGGATACTAATATGCGCGTATTCACTGGCGTTGTTGGTACACTTGCAGTGGGTTTACTGCTCAAAGCCATTACTGGACCCTACGAAAAGAATAGCTCAGCAGTAAATGAATATGGGTCAATAACTCGGCCATTGCCATCACCACCAGGAGCTCTTCCCTTGATTGGCCATATCGGCTATCTCATCAGATCGCCACATCTACAGATGGCTGAGTGGGCAGAGAAATTAGGCCCAATCTATCGGGTTTCTTTGGGGCAAAGAGACTACCTAATACTGAACAACGCGGAGGTCGTTCGAGAGATCTTGGAAGTGCGTGGCAAAATCAACTCCGATAGAGTGCCTACTACCATTGTGGAGTTAATGAGCAAATCCGGGCTGATTTTTGCATGGGGAAACGAAAACGCATTTCTAAAGAAGTCGCGACGATTACTGTTAAGTGCCATTAGTAAAAGGAACTTTGAACGGAAGTACCCGCAGCTGTACAACAAGGAGACCAAGGAAATGATCTGCCATATCTACCGATCAGGCACTGAACCGGAAGGCATGCCTCTGCATGCCTATGCTTATCTATATACTGTAAGCTGAAAACGGAAGACGGAAAAATAACAGAAAAATATGGTTGCCCCTATCCATTCTATGTTTCTAAATTGGAGCAACTAGATTAATATGGCAATGAGCTTATTATACGGCACTCGATACGTGTCACTGGACGATGTAGCCTGGAAAGAGCTGTATGACTTAGCCGTCGACTTCTCCCACCTGGGAATGGCCATGTTGATAGAATGCCCTAAACCTTTGGAATTCTTGGTTGGTCACCTCAAACACGATGCAAAGAAATTGCAATTACGATTTCAGAAAATATTTGGTCACTACAACAGCATCTTACGCGATGCCATTGCCAACGGGAAACCAATTCAATGTAAACGAAGGAACACGTCGATTCAGTTATTCTGACCTAACTTTTCCTAACAATAGGTCTCATGAATGACATTATCAAAGATGAAGAGAAGGAAAATTTGACACCAATTGAATGTACATAACAGGATTCGCTTGCGTTGTATTATGATGATTCTCACTTCACTTGTTTCCCCCCTTTTTTTTCCTTTAGTGGAGAACATAGCAGCCACCATCATGATCGCAGCCACTGATACGACAGCTATCACGTTGCAAAATCTATTTATCATCTTGCTGAATCATCCAGATGTGCAATCTAAAGCTCAGGCTGAGCTCGATGCGATTATTGGATCGGAAAGGTTACCGGTGGAAGAAGACTTAATTTGTCTTCCTTATATTAAAGCGATCATAACTGAAACCATACGATTCCGCCCACCTATTTTTCTGAATTTGCCACATAGTACTCGAGAATACCAAACTTACAGAGGCTACGAGATTCCGTAAGTGTTTGTTATACATTGAGGCTTTGGGGCAAGTTCCTGAACCTGTTTAAACCAGGGCCAATATGGGTATATTGCACAACATATATGCAACCAACTTTGACCCGACAATCTATCACCAACCTCACGTGTTCGACCCAGAGCGTTTCTACAACAGCTCAGAAACTGACCGACGCGACCACTGGAGTTTCGGAGGTAACAACATACATAAGGAACTATCTTGTTTTTGTATAAGGGAGTTTTAACTTATGTATTTCATCTTAGCTGGAAGACGATTATGTCCAGGGAATGTCTTTGCCGAAAAGAGTTTGGCACTCATCGCGGCGCGTGTCTTATGGGCGTTTACGATTGTGGCGCCTACAGTGGATGGCAAATCAATAGAGGTTCCTATCACAGACATTTCGTTACCTGTCCAGGAACCTGCTCACGTTAACGTTGCATTTATACCTCGTAGAGATAACCTTGAGAAACTACTTTTTTCGTCATAATAGACCTAATATAGATACCAATCTAAGACGTTCATAAGATATGAAACTGACCCATGCTGATACATTGTGATGATGCCAAACCTTTTTGTTTCCTAATTGGAGAGAAAACTTTTTTTTTCTTTACTGCGGGAAAGTTCATGTTCACTTCTCTTTCTGTCTTGTGAACGTATTCTCTTCTTTACTTTATTCACTATCTCGTTTCAAGCCTGTTGTCACTTTTTCTCTATTATGGTAAGCAAAAAAACCCAATACAAGTTGTACCCTAATGAGATGATTAATCGAAATCATTTTCCTTTTCCTTTGATTTTCTTTCAATCTCTCTCTTTTTTTCCCTTATTTCCTCTTATTATTACCTCTTCTCTTAAAATAAGAAAATGGACAACATTTCCTCCATGGGACGTATAACAAGATCCAGATCCAGACCAGTAACCCGAAGATTATTGCGCTCACAATTCGCCATGAGCAACGGATCTCAAGAAGAATCGAAAACAGAAGATCCGGCATGGCAGAATGACAATGAAGCCAATGATTATGACAGTGAGCCTAAGAGCTCCGTAGCAACCGAAATGGCAGAACAAAGATCGACGCGATCCACAAGATCTTCCAGCCGTGAAAACTCCTCTTTTGAAGATTTTGTACCTTCCAACCCTTCCAGTCCCGAACGCAGGGGAGAAGCCCATGCCCGATTGACAGATAAGGCTGTCAGTCAGTTAGTCACTCAATGGTAAGAAATCTTAATATAAAGCATCTGATCAATAGCTCAATGAAACGAACAGGGTGAGGGAAAATTATCAATATCAACATGATCACAATGTGCCGCGACGTGGAATGTACGAGCATTACAAGACTTTTTGCAGGACTCGTAACACCCAGCCAGTCAACTCCGCCACATTTGGAAAGTTGATCCGCACGGTCTTTCCAGAGATCAAGACCCGACGTCTAGGGACACGCGGACAATCTAAATATCATTATTGTGGTATACGCATGCGTGCTCCTACAACAACAGAGTTATCTCCAGGACGCCCAAACACAGTATCCGGGGAGATGGTGCCTTTTGATAACAGCAGGTAACTGTTTGTTACCAGACGCCCAGCAATGGCATAGTGATGTTTCATATTCCCGTTATGTAGTCGCTTCGGTAGCTCCTCCGCAGCAGCCTCACTGATGATTCTTGGCCAAGAGAATCCGACAGACATACCTTGCTCATCCCTGTATCGCACGGTAGACACCTCATACGCCACTGCTCCTAGTACCCAGTCCGCACAAGACCATCAAGAGGATATTCTTGCTATCGCTCCCAAATCGTCCGAATACAAGCCGCATCAGAACTTACAATATCAGCAAATCTCATACTATGACTATAACCGCACCGTCAATGCGATGCTACCTCCGTTTTCTCCACCTGTTGCTCAACAGCCTGGGATATACGATTTTTATGAAGTTTCTAAGTCTTTCACTTCCGCATACGAATCCCACTGCCGCCAATTGCTTGCTGTGATAACGAGAGGACAATTCTCAGAGGTAAAGAAAAAAAATAATCAGGAGTAATAGGTAGTTTATAATTAACGAACAAACAAACAAAAAAGATCGAAGCATGCATGGCTGTATTTTATCAAACGATGCCCCCAAATTTCCGGAGTCTTATTCGTAACGTTCCCGAGGTTGTGGATGCTATTTGGCGCTGGGATAGTGCACTATACGACGTATGTCTTTCTTGAAGAGAATCGAGGATAGAGGTAACACGAAAGTTTTTCTAGACAATCATTAGCTGTATGCTACCAGTCGTCTATGTTCCCTTATCTCAAGAAATGCTCCGGGGACTCTGGCAATACACACGAGATCTGGAAAGATACATTAAATACCACCTTAAAAGCTATCCTAGGGCTCTCTGCTCAAAGAAAGAAAGCGGTGAGACAAATAGCTTAGTTTTTGTCTATCCTCATGTTTTTCCATGTAGTCGCATGTATTTTTGTGGCCAAATTCAGGCGTCATTTGTCTTTACATCATATGGCCCACACAGCTGCTGAAGCCCTTCGACAACCTAATGATATTCATGCTATGAAGATTGATTGGGATAACGTAGACTTTGGAGGTGTACTCGACCAAGCTCTTTGGATCTGTAGCTGCAGACGCAATGAAATTGAAGAACTATGTAAGTGAAACCATTCTGGCCATTGACCCGCCTAATGCAAACTTCTTCTTAACAAGTGCAACGAGATGTTATGGAACTGTTGCGATCGGGGGCAGGCCTCGAACATTGGATGGCCTGGGTCGAGAAACAGATCGACAGAAAATTAAGTCATCTTATGGTAAACCTTAAACGGATTGAAAGGATGATGAACTGATACCGTAAAATAGAACCGTCCGATAATAGACTGCGACCAGTTTATTGCCCAAGCAAGACAAGTGATTCTTAAATGGAACTTCTACACCACGCTTATCATGCGCGATCTTACGTTACGCAAAGCACCAACGTTTGGTAAGACAGTGGCGGGTTTTTTTTGAATGTCTGGTCTAAACTATGACAATAGCATCTTTTCATATCTTGCGCATGTTCTTAGATGACTACGTGCTGTATTTGGTTGAGGAAAGAATTGCCAAAATGAATTCTATGGCTTTGAATTCTAAGGTTCGCCCCAGAGAATCCTCCGGCAGCAGCGGACAAGCCGTGATAAACGAGAACCCAGACAGGCCTATCCTCGCAACACCGCCGTCTTCTACCGGTAACCAATACGAAAACGATACTGTCAGCAGTACCAAAACCTGAATCGATATCTGTAACATATTATTGCACATACCTACGCTTCACAAAAAAAATTGTATTATTCTCGCTTGTCTTTAACTTTGCTTGTAGCTTTGCTAATCCAATATCTTATGTAATTTGCTATATCCTCGAAACTGTAGATAGAAAATAAAACCTTTTCCTTGCTGCTGTCATTGTTCCCGCTCAAAAACTGGCAATATACTATCGTATCTCTGAAATGTTCGACTTCCTAATTCTTTTTCCGGTTTCCATGCCACAAAAAGAATAGGACCGCTCTTGACAGAGTGCAATCCCTTGACTATGTTAGCTTTTTATTCATCCCATTTGCTGTCTTGGCCGTATTGATATTGGGATCCGGGGGGATAAAGAAAAGCAAGAGAAATGAATTTGAAGGGAATAGCAATGAAACCTGGTCAAATGTCAAAATCGACTCTTTGATCGGAAAATAAAGTCCCAAGTTAACTAGGAGTCAATTTTTGCTATTCTTATTAAGAGTTGCAAGCCAACTTGCTTACTTATTGCCTGGCGCTTATTTCCTTCTTTTCCTTCATCTGACCGAACCAGAATAGATATATTAAACAATGCCACAGGAATGTCACCTTAACCTGTTATACTAGAGCTAGCCGGACATAGCGTAGTACTAACGTCTATGTCCGAGATATCTCTACTATTTCCAAATATAGTAGTGCTACAGGTCCCGAAGACGAACAATTTCCTGACGGCGATGTAGTTGAAACACACGAGTTAGTTCAGAATAACGAGAAGTTGACCTTCAGTAACGATATTGACTGGAGTTTGTTCCGGCAAGACACCGTGAGAACGGCGAAAGGAAACACTGTGACCAACATTCGTAATGGCGTCCTTCAATGCAATAATGACGCATGCGAGGGAAAAGCAACTCCCATAAGTCCGGCATGGAATAAGCAACAGAATGCAAAGCAACTATCGCATGGTTGTCCAGCATGCCACAAGGAGTAATCCTGCTCAAATGTACCTGCTCGCATGAAATTTTTCGAGTCAGATTGTCTCATTACCACGGAGCATATAGGGAAGCATAATCATGAAAGCTACAAAGGAAAGCATAATCCTAAGCAAGCAATAGCTGGATTTGAACAGCGCGTCCTGGCCAACCCAGACAGCCGCCGAAAAGTTTTGTAATCTGGCATGCATAAGCGCATCCCAGGCGTATTATATAAGCCTGTTCAAGACATCTATCCAATATTCACGAATATCAATGAATTGACAAAGGAACGCCAGAAACTCATTGATACATATGGAATATCTGTGCAGCAGGACAAGAAATGTAAATGGAGTTCCTTCTTGTCATTGAAGGATGAATTCCCTGGATACTTGTTTCAAGTAAAGCTGCGAGAGAGTTTTCTGGTGTGTCTTTTTCATCAACTTCGCCACGTTCGTTCATTGTTTCATCTCCCTTCAACATATATGCTCTGCCGATCTGCAAGCGATTTAATAAATGACAAGCGCTCGAAACCATACAATTTAAACGTATGCAGATTTTGACAGAGGTGATCCTGACTCCGCTAAGAAAATCGCTTCGCAACTCTTTCGAGAAATTGGCTTGAATATGATATTGCCAAACAGAAGGCCCGTGTTAAACAAAACACATACGGAATGTCTACAGCTAAATTACCCCAATGGCGAGGTCAAGAAGGTGTTGAAGAGCATCATAGATGATGATTATGAAGTCGAAATAACGATTTTAGGAAAAAAGCTATTAATCAAAAAATCGAAAGATTGGCGAAAGCTTTCACTATGGGAAAGAAACGCTGAACACGTCGCAGGAAAGTCACATGGCATACAGAATGCGACTTTTGTGAGATTTGTGCTACGTTTGATTAGTCGAGCTATGCGACGTCTGTACATCTTATATGCGATTTATACCATTTACGCGATCTATGAGACTTTTAAGTCTCACAGTGTATCCCTTCATTTATTCCAGTAGGTTTCCCTGAATATCCGTACCATTATGTCGTCGCATGGAGAGGAAATAAACAGTTTTTCATTATTGGTGGCCCTGAGTTTTGTTGCTCCTTTTTTATTATTATTTTAGTGATAACTATCACAAAAAGTAGCGTTGCCGTATCCATTCCATACATCTCCCCCTGTTCACATAGATCAAAACGCCGATCGCAAAATATAGCAAAATGTTCTTGGCCCTATGGCGCCTGTATAGAATGAACTAGGCGGTTTAGCATGTGCAATACAACCATGCTTATAAACCTCTATCTTGTGATAAAGCGGCTGTATTAGTATTGCCTAGCATAATACCCTGAGGCAAAGTTCGGAATGTTATAGTACGCATGAATGTTCATTGCCCGGATCGGATCGGATGTTTCTTGTTGCACAAAAAGAGGTTATTGTTTGCAAACGTTTGTGCTTTCTGATTACCCTGCCTTTTTGCCATAAATATGAAAGGATGGCTCTTTCAATAAGACTCGATCGCTTACTGGTTTTTCTTTTGGCAATGACCCAATACAGTTGGAAAAGTTTTACCTGCTAAACTGCCTTTAGCTAGCACTGTAAACTGTCGGGTAGGTATCTAATGCTTTCCTTTTCTGTTATGCATAAACAACGTTACCGACAAGGAATCTACTGGCTTTTCGAAGATAGCAGTAATCGGTTTATTCAGCCTGAATGAGTTGAACGGCATAACTACTATAGTTTGATCCTAAAGCAGTCAAGTTTCTCTAAGTAGCTTGCAGTGGACTTATCCAACCTAGCCCATAATCTTACGATACAGGTTCAGCTACAAGACATGACATTCTGTCTAAAATCAGATGTTTTGACGCTTAAACAAAAGGAATCCATGACCTCGGGCTTGCAAATAGCTCAGATCGTATTCTCACTCAGCATCCATGAGCAAGCGGCGCCTAAAAAAGCGAGAAATGCTCAAGAAACAGGCGAGATTGCACCCAAAAACCGGGTAATTATTTTAATCCGAGTCGTATGATTGTTCCAAATCAACAGATAAAAACGCCTGTGATTCATGCTCTTTTCGAAATCATAAACTTTTTTGCTTCTCATCTAATCTCTAAAGCATAATGGATTCTTTGGCCCTACAACCCTTACCAACAAAGTTCTTCCCTGAACCCTTACATTTGGATACCAATCCAAACCACAACCGCACGATTGTCATTGCTTATGATCATACAAAGGATAGTGATGCGATGCTAGCCAAAGCCATTCGCACAGGCCTCGTACGACCGGATGACGATATCAGGATATGTCATATCATGAATCAATCCGACTACAAGACTCTATTTGCGCCTCAATCTCAAGCAACAGCAGCAGATATCAGTCACGCGGAAATTCCCGAAGATACCATGGCATTTGTCAAGAGTGCATTGATCTACGAGATCATCCGAGTTTTGCAAAAACATGGAGTAAGCATATATCAATCCTAAAGAAAAGAAAGGGTTAGGGACTATTGCTCATACTAATTCTATGGGAACCATCTCAGTTTAACAAAGTCTCGTCCGAAGTTCTCAGGGGCGATCCCAAACTGTCCATCCAGGATTACTGTCGTTGTGTGAAGCCAACTTACTTGGTCACGGGTAGTCGTGGAAATAGTGCGCTGAAACGCTATCTGGTCGGTTCAGTCTCAGATCACCTGGTCAGACATTGTCCCTGCCCGGTCCTCGTCGTCCAGCTGACAAAGGAAGAAATCGATGCACGCGCGTCATTCCAAGAATCAAAAAATGTCCAGTTCGCGCAACTTGCAGCCGCATTAGAAGCTAGAAAAGACTTGTAAAACTTTGTGCTACTGATAAACCTCTCTCCGCTATATTACTCTTCCTGAAAATTTAATAAAATCCCTTTTTAATTCAAAAATGTGATTTTATCTTGGTTGTATTATTGCTCTCCCATCTCGCTGTCTGGCGGGATATCTAGGCTCTACCAAAAGTTGACCGTATGGTATCCTTTAATATTTTCTTTTTCTTTGGCCGGGTTCCTGCCTGTCGCTTCAGTGTAAATTAGCCAAGGAAATACGACACACGGTTGGAAGTACAGCGTCTGTAGTTCTCAGAGTAAAGAGTACGATAATTTGTTTTATATAGAATGTTTCTCCGGCTCAAAACAAATCCTATGTAGAGCAGCTCGTGCCTATTCAGTATTTTTTCTTTCCATTCCCGTCTCACACCCTGGAAGATGTATCTATTTGTCTCTATCTTTCGTTTTCTTGTTTAATGTTCGCTGGCTCTAATCGCATCCAATTCGTTGAGAGTCGGCCAGCTGTCTATGCTTTTTATATACTCCTTTTTTTTTCCTTCCTAATAATTATTATGTTTTCCACGCGCTAACCGTTACAAAAGATGCTAATCTACTGTATACGCTGATATTAAACATATTATTGCAGCATACAAAACAGATACAAGTCACGAAGGGAACGAGTAACAGAACAAAAGGGTTGTCACATCAAGCAGTAGCTTATGTCAGACTATTGTAAATGCAATTCTGGGCAAATGTTTTCTGACTGATAGCATACATTGTACTCAGCGCTAAGCGTGTTGCATAGATGCCATTAGAATTTGTAAGGAATATCCTGCACATCCATACAAGTTTAGATGCTGAAGGATGTCCGAGTCTAAAGATGGTAGACATCGTGAACCACCTCTGGGATCTGAAATACTTTATCTTTTCGCGTGTCGTTGTTCCCTTGCCCTAGCGCGATCATTATATTTTTTTTCTTTATAAATTTTACGAAATGTATATAGTGAATCAACCTATTTGAACTGAACTCTAACCAATCTGAGTCTCGCACAGGTTACATACATAGCCTGTAGCTACAGGTGCTTCAAATGCAGACACCGATACTGCGTTGTACCAATTCATCGATAGTGAATATAAAACACATTGTATTTTGTGATACGATTATCTAGCACGGCAAAACGTAACTATACGTCTCCACGAAAAGGGAGCTTGCGTGCAATTATCCAGGCTTTCAACAAGTTCTACTGGTAGTTTATGGCCTACCGATTTAGTTTACGTACTGAACGTATGACCTTTATCTATGGGATTACGCAGAAAATCTTAGGTAGCGTAGTGCTGAAATGGACAAGCACATTGTTAGGGTGTAACTTTGAGATGGTCAATCTTCAAGTGTAAGCAACGCTGTGACAGAGTAAATGGTTGTGCCTTTTTTCTAGTGAGAAATAAGCTGGCAATCTGCGAAATAAGAATGTTATGAGGAGTGTGTGACTTCAGCCGAAAGAAGCAGAACTCATTTTTATAAGGCATTCAAGTCAGACAATTTGTTGCTGCGGATGGGCCTTGGTCTTAGTTTTGCGGCAAAAGTGTCTCAGCGTACACTAAGTGACGTACTATATGTGATCTATTCGTAATGCATACACAAATGTGCCTGTATATTAAAGATTACAAGTGGGGCCACGTTAGTATGAAAACATCAGTGTCCATCAGTTTAGTCCACATGAGCATCGTCGGTTGCTCAACATAACAAGCAATATAATAACAACTGCTTGAAATATTTAGACATAGCATATCAGGAGCGAGTACATAGTTTTAATTGTAGATTAAATAAAAATAAAAATAAAATTAAGTGCCCCGATCGACTGTGGCTCTCTCAAGTTTCACTGTTTTGCTACGCCCTTTTCTTTTCTTATTTTTTCCTTCACCGCCAAAATGTTCTTTTGGAAACAGGAAGTGTGAGACAGTTGTCTCCTTCAGGCAAGAAGCAAAGCTGGGCGTCATGTAGCATGTCTGACAGGAGTTGCACTGGAAACCAAAGGGATCTGACACGTTCCAGGAAGCATCATCATGACCAGCCGCTGTCGGGGATTAAGGGCGGACGTTCGTTTTAGGACGGAATAGTCAACCCTCATCGTCATTTTTCCCTTTATCGGCCTTGCTGATGATACTTGCTCTCGATTTAGTCTATGGTGCCCTGGAACACAATAGCCCACCGGACCCTCATATGCTCCAGAAGCGCTCCATCCATCTTTCATTTACGTCAGCCCCCTTGTTTCCAAGAAGTTTGTCATACCCTGTTAATGTTTGATTGAAGATATCTTTAGACGAATAAGATTCAGCCAAGCTCTACTTTTAATCAAGGCATTTCTTATCACGGAACGGCCAATGTGCCATGAACTAGGTCGCCAACTTACTGACTGTGTTAAAGCATGGGCGGAGTTCCTTATTGTAGTGCAACCGCGAATACCTCTCTCTTTCGCTCTTTCTCTCTGTCTATAAGTATCTCTCACCTTTGTCTCGAGGGGGACCGCCACAGACCAGTCAGGTCACGTTATCCATGAGAAATAACATGGCTCATACGTTCTTTTTATTAAACTGAGAAATATGGCGTGAAATAGTTATACAATGATAGGGTTGATACGATCAATTGTAGGCACTTTAGTAAGTTACTTTATCATGTGCTCCGCATCTTTGAAGAACGTCTGCATGTTGACATCCGATAACTCACTGTTGATTGGATACAAACCAAAAGAAAAAAAAAGAGGTAACTATGTAAACGGCTTGACCCGGGTTCATCCCGAAACAGGTAAAACTTTTCGATGTCCCCCTTTGTGTGCCCTCTTCCATTTTTTTTTAATTCACTGGTCTTACACTTACTTCCTTCTTTTCTTCTTTCTCTCTTCCTACCTTTTCTATTCTTTTTATTCTCTGTTTTTTTCTTTGTGAATTTATTTATTCTGTGCGACAACAGGTTTTGTCATGTACCAACAGTTTCAACAAGGAAACAGCGAAGATGCATGGAACGTAAGGGCAGAAAAGTCTAATTTCAAAAATACACACACAATTTATTCATATCTATTTGCTTGGCCGCATCTTTTTGTCTTTCTTTGATCATAGTATAGCAATGATGAGTTATGGAGATCAGCATCCGTTACAAGCTTAGTCGAAAATGTAGATGAACACACACCATTGTTGAATCGTGTACTGAGGCCATCAACCGCTCGCGTGGTTCGGTGGACCGAGTCATTTTGGAAACGTGCGTTAATTCTCCATATTTTACCCGTCATGATAGTGAGTTTCGTACTACCATTCATTCTAAAAGGGAAAAGGGCGCCAACTCAAAAGATTAACTTTTCCTAGGTACTTGTTTGGTGCTCCATTCCGATTCCCTTCGATGATTGCTCGTCAATGCCATGCGAATATCTTAACCGATCACCCAAGCTGATCAATTTTTGGTTCTTTTTATTTTGGTATTACGGCCTTTATAATGCCATAGCATTATTCATGGTGACGAAAATGTTCAGTCTCTACGCGTTGAACGTAAGTAATAGTCTCTCCGGCTTTTTGTGTTGCATATGTCAACTTAACCTCTGTTTTTCCCTCCCCACATGATAGTGGTGGCCATCTTGTCTCGGTGCAGGTTTCTCGTTTTTCCTATTTTGGACTGTTTCCCAGGTCATCGCTGTCATCGGTCATTTCCAATTCACTACGTTAGAAAAGGATACACTTAGCTGGATTTTCCTTACCTTCTTCACCATGTCTATGCCTTTATGGATTGCACTTATTATCATACACCGACATCGTCAGAGACGGCCGAGCTTGATCATAGAACAACCAAAGCTACCATTCGCGTGGCCGCAGGCGGCAACGATGACAATGACAGCTAGACTAACAAATTTAACCTGGCAAATGCCTGCATCTTATCGACGGTTTCTATGGTTTTGCACAGCATTGTCAATTGCACTATTCGCGCTAGTTGCAGGCGAAGCATATGCATACCTCTTTCTGTCCACGCTTCCTCACACCTCCCTCGATGCATTTATATACGTCTACAGCTGGGTAGGCGCAATTTACGTTATGGATGCCATTACGGACTATATTCTTTACTGCAAGGTTCGGTCACATCCTCTTGCAAGCACCTTTAAGCTTTATTTCTTCATGATCTACTTTATCTTCTACCGAAACCTATTTGCGCGGCTTCGCTCAGTCGATCAGTTCGCGATTGTCCAACTAGGGTCATTTCTATGGGTCTGTCTCTATTATCCATTGGCGATGACGAAGTATACCCATCACTGGCTAGTCCGGCTTTTTGGAACCACTTTGACTTACGACGAATACAAGCTAAAAATCGGTCGATCTTTCTATCTCCGCAACTTGGCAGAGAACACTACCATGCTTGGCTTTCTGTGTTGGGTCAATATCCTTCATTTTGGTCCCAACCGTGCAGCGTTTCCCTATTTCGACTTTGACCGCCAAGTTTCCGAAGAGAGTCCCTACACCCACAAGATGACCTTTATTGCTTCTTTGATCATCTGGACCAGCGAACTTACAAGCGCCTATATCACTCGCCAGACGTTTAAACGAGCCTTTAAGCACTCGGTCACAGACCAGGCTATTCGCGAATTTACACGATATCCTGAAATGATTGTTGGCTTTGTCCTCGTCATGATTCATGTCATGCAAAACATGTTACTTGCCCTGCTTCAGCTGGATTTCGCTCCATTGTAATTTAAACATCATACTACTTTACTAGACCTGTAAACATAATCGCATTTAAAGAGAGATGTATTTATTTTCGTAAAATATTCTGTCAGATAACAAAAAGAAAAAAGTAAAGTATTTGCCTATGCCAATCTTATGAAACAGCTTCCATGAGGGCCTTCACTTCTGAAGATACACGATAAAGTCAACAATGTACAGAGCTCTTTAAACTCGTGGATGTGAATGCATATTGGAACGGTGAGCGAGATTTTCTAAGACAGTATGTGTTGTCAACTAACGCACATATCGCTTCGATACATTCTTGCAACTCCCTTTAGCCAGTGAAGATTGTCCTATCCACGAAAGTAAAACAGTTTGTAATGGATGCAAATGTACATTTAAGCCCAACTAGACAAACAACGAAGCAAATGCAACCACCTGTATACTGTCTTGTTTAATGGTAAACATATAATATTGAATCCTTTCTGTCAGAACGGAACCTTTGGCCGACCGTGTCTCCAGATCATCTGTTTATGTGATTCATAGTTGAATCCAAGTTGTCAAACACACCTGACTTTTATCCTGGGCAACCAAATGCAATCGTTTGCTTGATGTTGGGATAGAGTATCCATTGGATTTTACAACCGCACAAAGCGTCCTCTCTCAACTCGCATAACACTTGCATGAAGCATACATCTGACCTGCAATGTCTTTGTCAAATTGCACTTTTACAGGAATCTCTCTTGCGTAACTGACATAAGGGATGCCAAGTTGTGTGAAAATTGTGGATCAGTTATTTTATTAAATGGAACTATGTTTGATTCATTGATAGATTACACAGAGTTACCATCAAGTTATGGACAGTATTACGAGAAATATTAGTATCCACAAACTTTTACATTGGATATTCTATCATTTTAACCAAAACTGCAAAAGCATTCTAATCAATGTTATCTAATAATACTGTCAACGCTTCTTCCCAACAATGTAGCGATCTGACTTTGTCTTGTTTGAAAGTGCTTTCAGAATGTTCATACTATCTTTTGGTCAATTACCACTGACCCAAATGTCTTGGTAGCAGCAGATGTACTTAGACATTTACTAACAACATGTCCTTGCTCATATTTGTAGCAAGCTGCATATTCAGTTCGTATGGCTGAGAAATCCTAGGGAGAAAAAGTAAATAGGAAAGGAAAATGGGAAGTATGCTTCGTTTTTACCAGAAACAACATGGCAAGGATGATCCATGAAGTGAAATTTTGAAACTGCGACTTGACTCTTGCGGATTGCTGGTTCAACCATACCCTTCGTCTCTTTCTTTATTTTTTCTTTTCTTTTACTCTATGGCAAACTGTCTTTCTATGTTAGCAATGCCAGACTCTAGCGCATTCAGATGTTCAGGATGTTATTGTTATTGTCATCAAGCTTTATTCTTTCCCTATTACTTTATTCACATGCTATCCCACCAATGACGTTCGGTCCCTATCTTATACCACACCAACATGCTAGCTATCGTCAGTGACAAGAAGAAAGAAACCAGGCTCATGTACTGGTTCCACCGACCATACATCGCTTTTTCTCTTTCTAACAAGATGTGCGTGGAATTAGCGGTGTTGGTTGCGTCTGTCTGCCCTCCATCGAACCAAAAGACTCTTGAAGATGTCCGTCCATTTGCTAGCATCGAGGGATGAACGACTAGCATATTTCCGCTGCCAGTAAGTGCAGCGTTTATTATTGAAGCCTCATGGACTTTGCTTGGATGTTTTCTCAGAAGAGCACCCACCCACCAACAAGGGAAGAAGAGGAATCCAAACAAAAAGAGCATAGATTGGGCATGAAAGACAGGTACAGGTGCATGTGAGGAAGGTGAAGGAAAAGTAGTGGTCCTATAAGGGCAGGGTATTACAGAAGAAGATGTGGTCGACGTCAAAGATGAGATGGTAACGACGGTATGGCGAAACATAGATGATGGGGAAGTTGTCGGGAGTGGTTGTGTTACTGCGATCCAAGACCAGCGTTTGTAGGGATGATGCATGGTTGTGGCGAGTGGAGGGTACGTGCATGGCCGCCAATGACGTGATGGTGCATCCATATTGCGGATTTGATTGCAAGGATAATGGAGCGATGAAGTTGTCATGAAAAAGTAATGACAGAAAAGAGATCAGAGATGAAAAAGCAATGCTATATGCGTGATGGATGATGTACCAACGATAGCATTTCGTTCCAATTAGACCATTGAGGGTAAGTTCAGGAGAAAGATATAAAAACGCTATTGTACAAAATAGACACGGTATACGAGATCCGTTCGAGCCTCCCTTCAAATTAATAAACAAAAAAATGTGTATATTATGCTGTTTCTTGTTGCTGTTGTTCTTGTTGAGTCTGGTCAATTACTTGACCCTCCACATCCAGAAATCCATATTCTGAGCAAACCTGAACTACGGTTTCCGCATCCTCTACCTTCATCTTTTCCAATACCTTGTTGATTTTGTTCAAATCCCCAGTCTCCAATGCCGTGCGGAAGTTCTCTGGCAATTCCTTGTATATCTGATAGGCATCCTTTTGATCCGCTTGGTTGGGATCGGGGATACGGACAGTAAGCTGAGAACCGTCACTCATAGGTTGTAATTGAATCGTCTCCACCCCAGGCTCCTCGGCCTTTTCCTGTGCAATTTGAACACATCGGGTCTTGATGCGATTATAGGTGCTATCTACATCACTGAAAAACATATTACGAGCCTGCGCATTGGCTGCATTCATTCTACGTTATCCGTTTAGTACAATGTCAGCATTACCCTTTTCAGACAAATAACATACCTAGCAAAGAATAACGAGACACCATCCTTCCCGAGCTGACGACAGTATTGCAGCGTAAGAGACTGGATAACGCAGTTCTTCGCATAGTCCTCACGACCTTTAAGCTGGGCGGTGAAGGCTTCGGCCAAAATCTGGTCACTAATCTTTTCCGCTATAATCCCTGGGTGAGCACTGATGTATTTGTAGCTCGGTTCGAATCCTTTGAGTTTCGAAAACGCTTCAGCTTCAGGTGATAGATCAATGTCTTCGTCCTCTTCCTCGTCTGCATCATACTCTGCTGGTTCCGAATCCAAGCTCTATTTTTTATGATCAGGTCAGACAACAAACCATACTCATGGGTTGCTTTCTCCTTACCAAATCCTTCATTTTCACACCAGGATTCAGCGTTTCAACAACCTTTTGTGTGGTCTTCTTCTTGGGGGCTGGCGCAGGCGTTGGTGTTGTTGATTTATTCATAATCTATGAATATCCCGGGATCGTTGTTAAACTTTCTGCATATAAAAAGAAAAACTTACTGTTCTGTTGTGCGTTTCTTTAAACATGTTTTCACTGGTCAACTTCTTGTTCGCTTCTTTAACCAGTTTGTCCAATTCAGTTTGAGTTTCGGCCATGGTTTTCTCCATTGAGTTCACAGTATTTTGTAAGCGTTCATTCAATCGTTCTCGAACTTCTTCTGGTGACGATTGCTTCAGTTCTGCCTCAACTTGCAGCGCTGCGCTGTCAAAAACTTGACCGAGGGTCATTCCACCGGGAATAGGTGTGTCCAGCTCATTGCCGGCTTCCTTTCGTTGGTTGGCAATTTCCTTCAAGAAGTTTTGAACGCCGTCATCGCTTTGCGTCAACATGGCTTGGAGGTTCTTCATCTTGGTAAGCATAGCCTGTTGCTTAGGAAGGGCTGACTTCAAGTGCTCAATTTTTGCTTGACGTTCCGCCCGTTCCCGATGAATGGCTTCCTGCTTCCACTTAATCATCGAGCGTTTGTCCACATTAGGATGGACTTCGATGTCGGAATCATCGGACAATTCGAGATTGTCCCATCTGCTGTAGTCTAAAGGCATTGGCGATCGATAGAAAGAAAAAGAACAAACCCGGATTTCTAAAGTCCGCTTGCATCGGCTGTGCTTAGCCAGCGAGCCCTTGCTCCGTTTCGGCTCAGTACTTGCACTTCAGAGCTGTGTCCCTTAGCTTCCATATTTCATTTCTATAGACTCGATTGCGAAGTGTATAGATAAAAGATAATTGAAATTTCATAACTGAATACACTGGAAGTAGCTTCTTCTCTATGGCGGTTCTGATTCCTTAAGAAAGCGGCTGTTTCGGATGGTGTATGTCATGCCGTTTATCGACTTATCCTATGCATCGGCGCGAAATACTATGAAATCTTTGCAAAGCATATATCAAAATAGTGTAATTGGTGATATGTTGTTTCTTTAGCAAAAATATTTTATTTCCTTACATCAAAAACAAGTACGTATATCTTTTTCAACGGGGCCACTAACGACCAGAAACTAGTTGGCATCTGGCATGAGCCCAAGACTTCGTCAAGAAATGGTAAGTATTGCTACGCTATATCCTTTGTGAGTTTGATGACTTTAGTAAATTGATTTAGCAACGAGAACGTCCATAGCAATAAGAGGTTTAACTATACCTTTATGCATGGGACGCTACCCCAAAAAGTGTTCGTATTTATGCAGGAGCAGGCACGACAGGACATTAAGCTATCTGTTAGTGTATTAAAAGAAGACTTGATAAGGTCTTCATTACTTGAAACACGCATACCACTGTAAGACACACTTACGGACAGAGCATTTTCCATAGCTCCATCGAAACAATCAAAACAAACGTCTGCACTGCTGAAACGACTTTCAGAAACTTGGAATCAAAAAGTTTATATAAGACAAAAACATGTCAAGCGGTTAAACAAATCCGGTTATGATGCAAAGAATAAGTACAAGACAACTAGGCACGGATGCACAAAAGTTATGCCTATTCTACTCTGGAAAATGCTAGACAAGACCATACATGTGTACAATTATAGGTGCAGAAACCATGAGGGCCTCGAAGAAATGGCAGATCCCAAAAGTTGTGCTAAACAAGGTATTGCGCTCATGTATATTTTCTTACTTTGTTCTTTAGGATCCAAAAAGTAGCCGGAAAAAGCATCAAATAGGATAAAAAGGTCAATAGAGACAGAAAGCGGAAGAACAAATCTAAGATCAAAAAAAAAATCGAAACCTATCCCAATGGCGACATGCCAAAGACTATTCGACGCACTGAAAGGCATTCATGTACACCGCTGCGTACAGCACAGTTGTTTAGGCAGGAAGTACAGTATTTCGCATGCTAACTTGCGCCACTCTAGACTACTTTTGCGCAGAAGAATATGATAGCTTTGTCTGAGTGAGAAATGATCTCACGCTAGGGTATTACCATGACGGACCGCTCAACGCTGAAAAAAAAAGGAGTGCTTTTACTGTGCATAGTTCAAATCTTGCTCAGATCCAATATAATAATAGGGTAAGATAGTCTTATTCCTATACTGACAATTTCATTTGATGGAGCAGGAAGAGAAGAACCGATACGGTGAACACTGCTGTTGTAATCCCGGAAATTACATTAGCTGAAGAATATGTTCGCATTGGTTAAGAACGATACATAATGAACACTTGCCGTGATAATACCTATTTTTCATTCCATTCTCTATTTCTGTTTCTATGTGTGTATTCTTGCGCTACAGACTGTGAATTAATGCAAATTGATGTTTGCAGTATAACTACCTTGTGAGTGACCCTTCAATACAAGCTACAAATGCATACGTGTGCCTTTGCCTTGACAAATGGTCTCTTCCATACAAGTGATTTAAGTTTGGGTAGACGTTATATCTCTCTGTGCTTCCATCTCTTTACCTGTTATCTGACACTGTATGGTCGACATCTCTTGCATTGCACATTAAGCGAGCAAACCTTTCTGTTGTCATTATCTGTTGCTGAAGAGTGTGGTCCAGACTATCCCAAGATGGTGTTGGGTAAGACATCATGACAATGCTTCAGATACGTTTCTTTATAAACTGGTGTGAAATTGTTGTTGCTTTCTTGTTTATTTGGCTTCTTTATTCTCTTTCGTCAGACTCATCCCCTTATTGGTACGTATACACACTTTGGAATTGCACTCTTTGACCTAGACTCACTTCATGTTTAGTATTCTTCTCATGGTTGATGCGGTCGAGGTACTTTCACCTTCTATGGCCGTCCCGCTCCCACTTTTGTTTCCTTTTTATCTTCTCTCACCCAGGATGACGCCAGCGGCTCCCAACAGAGTGTGTATGTCATGGTTTTGAATTAAGGTGCCTGTAAGTACTATATCGTTTATAGAATGAAAACAATTGCATACTGGCATCTTTTTCCATCTGTAGCTCCTGGCGGCTTTTCCCTTTAACAAATATTTACTTGTTCATGCTAACAATATTTGAATACCGTTTGGCCACCCTGGATTGGATGCGCCGCGGAGCCCAAGCCATGCGTCGGGATTGTTTTTCGGCGGTAAGTAAAAAGGCTTTCAACATACTCTTTCATTTACTAATCATGAATTTATATTTCACTCTACCTGAATGAATATTATCACCACTCGAGGATCAAGTTGATGTAAGTAAAATATAGTTCCCGCATAACGTATATACTAAGGACGCATATGTACTTTTTCCTTGACGCAAATTTGGTCATTTTCATGGACGCAAAATTATTTCAGAGTAGCACGAAACACGATCCAATAAGCAGTAATTTCATCGTCTTCAAAAGGCTCCACAAGGCTCATAAGAACTTCGAACCTTGCAAAAGATCTCATAGGCTTTCATCTATATGTGTCTTACCCAAGATTATCCCTTTTATCTCTAGGCTCCGAATAAGTTTATGTCTCATAAAGAAACGTTTAGGGACCGATAGTTTACTGAGATTCTGAATGCCATTAAGAGAATCGGTGTATCAGTTATAGCTTTGATAACGATTACCCTTTGACTTTTTAAATGGAAAAAAGCTTATGGAGTTGCAGTTACTATAGAAAACTACTACAAATACCAGTGCATACGTAGATTTCCCACCTTTATAAGGTGTTACTTAATGAGTTTTGGAAGCAGATCCTTAATTTCTGCTTCTTCGTCCTACGTGCTTTGGCTACATAATACGTATATTATGTATCTTGTGGTTTGCCCCATACCATCCTGCAGCCGATCTTGCAGGTGCTGGACAACATGCTGCTATATGTCTTGTGTCAGCAGGAGCTGCGGCTGGAGTTCGACCCATTGTTCGGCAGTTGCTTAGCCAGCTTTGCCAGGTAGCAATATATCTGTTGCAATATTAAGATAACCTGAAAAGCTTCTGCGTAAGTAAAAGTTTAAACGCTTAGTTCATGTATGAATAACACATGCTTATTCGTTAGCCCAAACGTTGCTCCCAGTAGTTGCAAGATTGACAAAGAATAGCGCAAGAATTCATTTAGAAAAAAATGATAAACACAGAAATGCAAGATGCTCTGCATCCCTAAATCAATCCCAACATTGTATTTTATACTCTTCTTGTCCTCATTGGCTCATTGCCGGATGCTTTCCACTGTGTTTATTATTATTTGTTTCATGAAGTCATGCTCCAATCATATTACGCGTTTAAGAACGTTCACCGCGGAGACGGCGGGCCAATTGGATATCCTAAAGAAAAACACGGTGAGACGCGTCGTTCCCACCAATGGCATAAATTGTGATTATTTACCTTAGGTTGGATAGTGACACGCTTGGCGTGAATGGCAGCCAAGTTGGTATCTAAAGAATCAAAGACAAATAAGAAAAACCATTGCCAGTCCATAAGTGATATTATTTTTTTTACCTTCAAAGAGAGAGACGAGGTAGGCTTCGGAGGCTTCTTGGAGAGCACCAATGGCAGATGATTGGAAACGCAAATCAGTCTTGAAATCTTGAGCAATCTCACGAACAAGACGCTGGAAGGGCAATTTGCGGATCAAGAGCTCAGTGGACTTCTGGTAGCGACGAATTTCACGGAGGGCGACGGTACCGGGTCTGTAACGATGGGGCTTCTTGACACCACCAGTAGAAGGGGCAGACTTACGGGCGGCCTTGGTAGCCAACTGCTTACGGGGAGCCTTACCACCAGTGGACTTGCGAGCTGTTTGCTTAGTACGAGCCATTCTGTAGAAAGCAGAAAAGAAAGGTGAAAAAAAAAACCGGACTCCTTTTTTGCTTAACTTAACCTCAAGATTCGCTCTGTGGACAACACGAAGTTTCCGAGCCGATGATGTCAACAAAAGGTTACTGTCCGACCCGAATCATCGGATCAAGCAGATCCATTGTTCGGAGTCACTTGTCAAATCGTCGTCTATTTCATCGTTATCCAGTCTTTGTTGCAGCTCTTTCGAATATCTCGATTGAGCATCTTATCCATTTTAGACAACTACCTAAATCTCGATAACACCTTGGAACTTGAGAAACCATTCCTGTATATCTGATTGAATTGAAGGAACGAGCGATTCCATCGGAAATCACTGATACTCACGACGGGGAAAGGGGTTGGATGACACTGAGTCATTCCTTAGTTACGATGCTCGAAGGCGAAACCTCACTGTCTTGAGCAGTTGAAAATAAGCAAACCCGGAAAGTAGATAGGCATAAGCAGCATGAGAGCATCGCAAGCATCTTTCTCTTTCATCATTTTGCAAGTGCATATAGGACAAACCTTGTCAGTTTTCCACCATTACCCTGATTTACTGTTATTATGCGCGAAAAAGACCGGGTAGAGAGCCATTAGCCTTACCCGTGTTCATAAAAGAATATCAGTCATTGTTGGTCGTAAGTGTTTGAGGGAAGAGAGCAACATCCAAAGCGATAGTTGTCGTAAAATCTGTGAATTTCAAAAGTCCGTGCAATGTGATTTCTTCGAAGAATAGGATCTATTTTCTAGCAGTAGGGACATTGGATCCTTATTGATATTCCTATTGTTTATAAGTGGATTCACTTCTACCTCGAATTATCATCGTATAGATAGCTCATAAAGTCTAGGCCGATGAAAAGCATGTCTGCCATTTCCTCATATTTCTTTGGCTCGTTTCATGCACAGCAATATGAAACACAAGCATGACCGCAACACCAAATTACCAAACCGGATCTGCTCTGTACCCCAATTCAAAAAGACTCGAACACAGATAGAGATGAAGAATGGATCTTTGGCAGGTGCTTTCGTTTGAATTCATATCAAACTAGTTTTATTCGTATATAGGACCCAGTGAAAATCCTTTATCCACCAAAACCGTACAGAGTGCGACCTTGTCTCTTCAACGCATAGACGACATCAAGCGAGGTAACAGTCTTTCTCTTGGCATGCTCGGTATACTGAAAGAAAGAAATAATTACTTAACCTTGAATGATTAACTTCACTTCCACTTACAGTGACGGCATCACGGATAACGTTTTCCAAGAAGACCTTGAGAACGCCGCGTGTTTCTTCGTAGCTATTAAGCTCTACGTTAGTACGCTAAACAAGGATAGTTGCTACCAGATTTGAGAATACTTACATAAGGCCGGAGATACGCTTGACACCACCTCGACGAGCAAGACGACGAATGGCAGGTTTAGTGATTCCCTCTAAAACAGGATGAGTTAAAGGATACGCGTCTTGAAATGCGTGTCTGTGGGGCAACCACTTACGAATGTTGTCGCGTAAAATCTTGCGATGACGCTTGGCACCACCTTTTCCAAGACCTTTACCACCTTTACCACGACCAGTCACTAAAGGAAACGATAAGTTTAAACTGAAATTATACTGGGAGATATATAACTTACTTGTTTAAGTTCGAAAAGAGTAAAGGAGGGAAAAAGGAAACAATCCCTACCTTATTTATATGGTTTTACACGCGCTGGATGACGCGGGCTTTTTTTTTTTTTTTTTTTTTTTTTTTTGGCGTCGACACGTTGGTCTCTTTTTTTTGTATGACCGCCCATTCTGCTTGATGAGATGCTAATAGGTGACAATAACAAAAGCCATTGTTTTCATGCACAACATGCGTACATCGATGTGCTGAACTATTGTTCTATACGTCGGTTACGACTATTACTAGCTAATACTAACCGAATGACAAAATTCTAACTCTCATGTTTCGTAAAATGCGCTGGTGTACCATTCTTCCCTCCATGAAGTAACTTGAACTCAGCCTATAAACTAACCTTGCGTCATTACAGCTTCCATATTGACTCCATAAACTGAAAAATGCTAAACTAGCATTAAGCCATCTATGCTTGGCTTAACGGAAGGTCATGCAATGCCATCGTGCTTCAAACATGGGTAATTGGATAAAGACCCTATTATAAGAATGATAATATTGCAGGTGCGAATGGTTATGTAATCTTTTTCCGATAATTGCAAAATCTCGATGCAAGTCCCTGCTGTACGGTGGCCGAATCTTCCGTGAAAATTGACAACCTTCCCATCTTACAGCTGCTTCTATTTAGTCACATTTTGAATCTAAGCTTCTTCGTAACATTAATCTATCAGTGACTCATAACTCCCATATCCAGGCAACGTCAACGTGTCTTAACCTATGTGTCTCGACTAATGCAAAAGAATGCTCACAAGCCTTGTGAACAAGCTCGTCTTTCAACACAGTTCGGGATTGACTATACAACAACCATTTTCAGGTTCTCATCCTTTAGGAGAAGCTCCTTTTAAATCTTGAGACAGGCGTACCTTCGTTGTATATATATTCGAGCGAAGCTTGGTGCCACAGAAGCTAGAGATGCGATGACGTGTGAGAATATTTAAATCATTTCCGCCGCAAAGAACTCTATCTAACTTTCTCTTTTTCATTCATTGTACCATTATGGACCGTCAACGACGAATAAACGACCTTTTGGAGCTTTGCCAAAATGCATGGGTGGAGCTTCAACATTACGACAAACATCACACTCAATCGAACTGCTGCAACCAGCAAGTTATTGCGGACTTGCATGAGGGCATCAAACAGTTAGTGCAATTGCAGGATGCACTCGATGAGGATGAAAAGATAGTTGAAGAGCTCGACTGGCAACGGAAAACGGATGCCATTATGGAAGATGTACGCCAAAGGTTACAGCGGGCTTTGGGTGGTACGCGAAAAAGCTTGGAGAATGGCGTGACACCAACTGCAATTTATACCAATTATTAGCTGATTCTCCTCCCTCTCTTAGAGAAGGATACAATAACACTGCCTGCTTTATAAAACCGATTCCTGTCGCAACGCAATCTACTCCCTTTCGATCTACGCTCCCGAAAACCTACCCAAGTATTGAAGTGGGTATTCCGGAAGAAGAGGATAGCGACGTGTCTGCAAATTTATCCTCCAGTAAACCAACACAAGAACTTAAGCCAATATCAGTGCAGACAGATGAAGCTCTAAGTTCCGATTTGCCACTGGCTCGATTAACAAAAGGTACAAAAGGCGCAAGTTCATACACCATACCCTCTGGCTTCATCGATCCGCCCACACGAGACTCAAGTGACTCATCAGCAGCACCTACAGGATTCTCCTTTGGTAGGCGGCCACCTGCAGTAAGCCCCGTGTCTTCCATTAAGTATCTGCATGATTTACACAGAATACATAATGTAGAACGATGACGAAGTACTGACTGAGAAACGATCACGGCTATTAAGTCCTTTCTTCAACAGTTTGAGATCATCGCGGTCTACGCCACTGCCCGCTGGTCCACCTGCACAGATCAACTTCTACAAAGATGAGGAAAATAAAAATGATATTTTTGCGTCCGATGCTATTGTTGATCATCCCTTACGGATAGGCGCTGGGTAAGTGGTTTTTACAAAATGGTGTGGTTGGACCTATCTTAAATATTCCAAAGATATGGTAGCTATATTTGTTATAGTTGTACCATACTTAGTAACAAGGTGAGATGTCTATTCTATTGATCGTGCCAAAGGATGATCTTTAAACTGAGCAAAAAAAAAAACTTTAGGGCACACCTATCACTGTTCGCAAACGTTATTCAGACTTCGTGGATTTGCGGGATGAATTACTTAAAAGGTATCCGCGCTTAAAGGGAAGCATTCCTAAATTGCCACCCAAACGAGTTGTTGGTAAATCGAAAGATATACCTTAAGGACCAGACAGTTTCACTAATAAGCCATTGTAGGGAAGTTCACGCCTGTGTTCGTAGAGAACCGACGTCGGGATCTTGAATACTTTTTCAAATATGTGGTATTACATCCGACGTTAGGAACAAGCCCTGTGGTCAAACAATGGATTACTCAGTGATATTTATTCTTATTTGTATTATACTACAAGCGAACTTGCCATTTCAGCGCGTAAGGGCTGGCATCCGCGTGCCTATCCCATTCGGGGCGGGAACGGGATATGTGAATAAGATACATACGGCAACAGCAATTGATATCAAATAAATGGTCATATAAGTTAAAGGCATACAACTTAGGAACATCACATCAATTTTCTGTATTTATTTCAGCATCCCTGGCCATCCTCTTGCTCTTCAACCTGTGTCAAATCAAGCGGTTAATTATTTACCCATGATCTTTTCTTGGGCAGCAGTGTAAACGAGGGGAGTCACGCTTCTTCCGCTTCAGACGAATGTTGAAATAATGTCTTTGGATAGCAGTAGCTGGGGCGAGTTAAATTGCCAAAGTGCTTCAAGCAATGATGACGTTCCAATTGGTAGCAGCACCGAGATCTTTTATGATCCCAAAGCTTCACAAGCAGAAGGAGCAGAACCTGCCAGGCGGATATCTTTAAACTTTGAGAGATTGAATGAGCAAACTTCCCATATGTACGCTTCGGATGAAGATGAATCTGACGAACCGTACACACAAACCGTGCAGGATAATGCTCAAGTAAAAAGTTTGCTAGTTGGTGAACCCAAAAAAGGGTCGTTCGACAGCAGTATAGAAACCATACCTATTACGGCGGATCGTAAAAATGACGACAATGACATCTATGCAAACGATCATAATGAACCAAACAATGATAAATCACCTCATAAAAAGCCTCAGTTACCCGGACCTCCATCATCTTCTTTCTCCACTACTATCATGGATCCAGCTCACCATACTTGTTTCGAATCTTCCAGAGAGGATGATCCTTCTGATCGCGGTCAAAAACGGCCGCGCTTTCCTTCTTCCTCAAATTTGTCAGCTCCAACCTGCAGCTCATCAAATACTGCTTTTGTAAATACAAAATCATGTCAATCCTTTAGATACAATTCCTCCAACGCAGACACACAGCCTCACTGGGCACGAGCACCCGGTGCATCCATCCCTTTCTTCAGCGGAAACAATAATAACCGCCCCATATCCATCACGAACGAAGATATCCCAATGCCAGGCAAGACATATAATATCAACAAGAACAGTGAAAATATATTCATATGTTTGTCGTCAGATGCATACAATAAGAAAATGGAAGCTGAGGACGAAGCTCGAAAGCTTCGACGACGGCAACAACAACAACCCATGCTAGAAGTACCTCAACCTCTACTTGCACCGGATGCGTCTTCTGTTAAAAACCATAATGCGAAAACCAACCTATCGACATTCGACGGTTACTTCCATGGAATCGGTAACTCGCAGTCTGACAACGACCACCCATCATTTGCTCGCCAGAACAAGCCCGACTGCCACGATCGGGAAACACAAACTAGCCCCCAGCTACTGCGTAGTATCGCTGATCATCATGACATAAAGGGAAAACAGAAGGAAGGCAGTGCAACCTCTGTGATACCGCCAACATTGCTAGATACGTTTAAATTTAAGAATCATATCGACCAATATCAAGCTGGTTTGTCAATAAGGGATCATCTCCGTAAACTGAAGCCGTTGGACCAGTGGAATGGTATTCGAGTACTGGATTTAAGACGTCAAAATCTAGTCTCTATTTATCAGTTAGATCGGATAGTACCATGTCTTGAAAATCTTGACGTGTAAATGAAAGCAAATGTATAATTCCTTACTAATCGGAAATACGTAGGTCAGATAACGCTATTAGCAGTATGACAGGTTTGCCACAGACTCTCCGTGTTCTGAATGCAAAATCGAACAAGTATAGCATTGAAGGGACCCCGTAGAATTTTGCTTACATCTTGTGTATTAGACTTACCGATATCGAATCATTCAAGTATCTCTCTAATTTGCACCATCTAGATGTGTGTAATAATGCAATCAGCAGCTTTGAAGGTAAGGGGAGATACTGAGTAGCGTATTAAATAAACATACCAACTTATGGTATAGATATCGGAAGACTGTGTCATTTAAGAACATTACATGCAGAAAACAACAAGATAATTTCTTGTGATCCTTTTCGGGGTCTTTCGGGCTTGATCAGGTTAAATCTGCGTGACAATATGATCAAACGAATACGGTTTGACGATGGCGCTGTTATGTGAGCAATTCAAAATTGGGGTCTGTTACGTTTCCTGATTTTTGAGCATTTTAGGGATCAATTAGAATCATTCGATGTCTCGTATAACCGTGTGCAGCAGGTGGACTCAATAAAGACGCTAAAAGGTCTAAAGTTCTTCAATCTTGGTATGTTAATAATGACCCTAACAATCGCTGTTCTTACTTATTGTGAACTAGATCATAATGACCTTAGATGGATCCGTTTGGAACAACCAGCCGAAAAGCTTAAAGTGCTGAGGTTAAGTTGTAACCATCTCCGAGAATTTGATGCCGCCTTCTTTCCAGATCTACGGACACTGTATCTGGACGACAATCGGATTGTTCGGATCATTGGATTGTCTTGTCTTACACGCTTAGAAAGCTTTTCATTACGGGACCAAGGAGGACAAAAAGTGTAAGGACAATGTTGTTATTAAAAGGCAAAGGTTCTCATACAAGATAGAGATATCAACATGTCGTACCTGCGATCTTGCAGAAAAATCTACATCTCAGGTAACTTTTTTCTTCTTACAGGAAACTATGTCCGCCAGGAAACATTGAATCTTTATTAGGAAATCCGCTAAAGCATTTGAACAATGTACTTGATTTCTTTACATTGCAATACCTCGAAATATGTTCGTTACAATTGGAGGACTTGCCACATGGGTTTGCACGCCAAGTACCGAATCTAGCTGTTTTGTATTTGAGCCATAATTTCCTTAAGAGTATCAGGCCATTACGGAAACTGCGTCAACTGCAAAAACTGGTACTTATTGATAACCGAATTGGAAGTTTGGGACATGTAGCAGAAACGATACGACCAATGACCAAATTACGCTATCTTGATCTAAGGTGGGAAAAAGCAGAACCAAGGAAGAAAAAAGCCTATCTCATCTTGTCTACTAGGCAAAACCCGATTACTCTCAAGTTATATCCACAACTTTCGACCCATGCAACGCAACCCCGTGAAAAGATATCGCATTATTTAGCCCACGAATATGATCATCAGTGGTCTACTCGGGACGCAGAATTTTGTCAGAAAGACCTCCCGCCTCACTGGGAAAAACGACGCTCGTTGTATCGTGCCTTTATTTTGAAGCATTCTCCCCAGCTTACCGTGTTGGATAACATCGTTATCGATGACCAGGATAGGATAGACTGCGAGAAAGTGTTAGAAACTTTTTTAAGCGAACATCAAGATTACAGCTCACTTTGAGGGAACAGAATTTGCGTACCAAGAACTTTAGTAATAGGAATGACCGAACTGGGCCACTTTGTCCTGGATTCTAAGAAAGAAGAATTAACAGGAAACAAAGAGAAGACGAGATAAGCGGCTTTTCCGCTCTAATAAGCTAGGATTCCTACTTATTGATGCAATTTAAGAAATACACTAACAATAACAGCAGCCATCCAGAAGATTCGGGATACGTTTTGGGGAGAAGGAAGGGATAGATGTGCGATTTAACAACGAATTAGACAGACAACTCCGCGATTTAGGGAATGTCGCCTCATGGGCACTTTCTAAAGCGAATCAAGGAAGAAAACGTTTTGTCGAGGCAGCTTTATCGACAACTGCTAAATGAAAAAAAAAGATATCTTTTCTTTTCCTAAATATCATTGATCAATTTCGTACGACACGATTCATATTCCTGGTGCTTGAACGTTGCTTATCTTGAGATAGCAAACTCAGTGTCATAGGATAGTTTTCTATCGCCGATATGATAAGAACTCGCCTTTACAAATAATAAGAGCAACAGCAGATGGCATGCTTACTGCAAGAAAACCAGGAGTAGTAATAACATCAACTTAGATTTAGTGGAATGTATGGACTACTACTGAGTCAAGCAAAAAGTGCGGTCAAGGGATCATCATCCGTCTCTCCAACCATAGTCTAAGCCTCACAGTTAGCAATATATAAGTGTATGCGTGGGAGTATATGCATGCTCTGTCTGGATAGCAGTTATGTGGAGACAGTTGCGCCGTCTTTGTACTTCTCCGAAAGTTTCTAGACGTCCATCTCCTTCTCACCTGGCTACTACCATGTCTCGACCTGCATCAACATTAACCAAAGTCGGCGATGAGCAACCTAAAGAAGTTGAGGAATTCCTTGATTTTCTAAATCGTTCGCCTTCTCCGTTTCATGTCGTATATGAAGCTGCGGAACAGTTAGAGCGCGCTGGCTTCCAGCGACTTAGCGAACGCTCTGACTGGGATCTGAAAAAACAAGGTCTTTACTATTTTACTCGCAACGGTTCCTCGATTGTGGCATTTGCTGTTGGAGGTCGCTATCAGACTGGAAACGGATTTTCGATTGTAGGAGCTCATACAGATTCTCCATGCCTCAAGGTGAAGCCAGTTTCAAAAAAGGAAAACGGTGGATATCTGGAAGTGGGTGTACAACTTTACGGTGGAGGAATCTGGTATGTAAAATAGCAAAGCTATGAGCATATATTTAACAGACCCTTTTTCTTTTCCTTTTCCTTTTCTCCAGGCATACTTGGTTTGATCGCGATCTAAGCGTCGCAGGTCGCGTAATGGTGCGACAATTAGATGGTTCCTTTAAACATACGCTTGTCCGTGTAAACAAGTTAAGCACTTTTGCATGAATCCGGGGTTGATGTCTAAAGATGGATACTATTAGACCAATTCTTCGAGTGCCTACGCTAGCTATCCATCTTGATGGATCGGTTAATCAGGCATTCTCGTTTAACAACGAGACGCATCTTATTCCTGTATTGGCCACCAGTGTCAAATCGTAGCGTATCTCACAACGACAGACAAAGACTGATCTAACAACGACTAATATAGAGCCCTGAACGAAAGAAAAGGAGACAGCGAAATCTTGAAGCATCATCCTGCTTTAATCAATTTATTAGCTGAAGAACTCCATATTCAACGTGAGTACTCATATAACTGCATTAGGGTTTAATTCATAAACTTTGTATTATTGTTTAGCGCAACAGATTCATGACTTCGAACTTTGTTTGTATGATACACAACCTGCAACCATCGGCGGAGCGTACGACGAATTTGTGTTCTCAGCTAGGTTGGACAACCTCGGCATGTCATTTTGTGCTCTGAAGGTCAGGCAATTGATTGGTTTATTCTTTTTTACTTCACGATATGTTAAATGGATATTCCTTTCTAGGCTTTGATAAATTCATCGAAAGATCTCGCCGACGAGCCGCATATTCGCCTGATATCTTTATTTGACAATGAAGAAATCGGCAGTACCTCGGCCCAGGGTGCCAATTCTAACCTTTTGCCAGCAACACTACAACGCTTATCACAAACGAATATCGGAAAGGCGGCCAAGGTTAGCTTTTTCAGATCTTTATGTATGCTAAAGGAGACTATCGTTGAAGGATGCCACATCGTCTGACGCTCCGACTTCCTGCTTTGGATTCCTGGATCGCTCTGCTACGGTCACTTGTGCATTTGAACAAGCAATGCACAAGAGTATGTTGGTTAGTGCTGATATGGCCCATGCGGTGCATCCAAACTACATGTAAATTACCTAGCTTATTTTGCCTGCTGTGTTACAGAGTGATTAAGTCTACTCTTTCTAGCGAAAAATATGAAGAAAATCACCGACCGGCTATGCATAAGGGCACAGTGATAAAGATCAATGCAAATCAGGTATAAAACAGCCCAAGTGAAGATATAACTTCTTTTTGGCACGTCTAACGCAGTCGCAGCGATATGCAACAACTGCCCCGACAAGTTTGATTATTCGGGAAATAGCAAGACTTCGCGACATTCCCGTCCAGGAATTTGTAGTCCGAAATGATTCACCCTGTGGATCAACGATCGGGCCCATGTTGAGTGCCAAACTCGGCCTTCGAACCATTGGTAACGCAACGCTCCAACTGTAAAAAAAGAACCTTAATATTTTCATCTAAACCGTGCATTAGATGTTGGGAATCCTCAGTTAAGCATGCATTCTATTCGCGAGATCGGAGGCGTGGATGATGTTAAAAACGGTATTAGGCTCCTGGAGGTAAAAATAGTTTACGGTCCTTTGTCTTTTCAGGAAAGAGATTCTCAGAACCGGGATATAGGCTTTTTTTGAATTGTTTCCCGCTGTAGATGCTAAGGTATTTGTTGATTAAGGAACTCAAGGCAGAATATTTTATGACCTGGATAACTATCGGGACACGTCCGACGTAACTCCATGTCATTTAGGACGGAGGTTGCGCTACGTGAATTCGTTTACTCATCTTTAAAAATAAACGTATCACCGCTTGTAATAATCTGACCATTGTGTACGTTCCTGCACAACAAGCGGAAAAACTCACGTTGTCTGTGTAACAAAAAGGATATGGGGCACTTTGCGTGCCTTGCAAGGACACGAGCTCCATAGAATGGAATCCTAAAATCCAGATTGTGACGATCGTACAAGAAGAAATTGTAACAAGGGAAACATGTGCATATCATTGTGCGACGCGAGCATAAAGCAATAAACCCAATAGCTCGCACTTTGACTTTATACCTTTTCTTCTTTGTGTTAGTGCGGTTTCTTTTTTTTTTTCCACACTTTTTCTTCTCCATGCCGTTACTGATTCAACATATTGCTGAAAACGCTAAGCGGATACAACAAGACCATCCGCATGCCGTACTTGGTGTGATTAGCGCTGCAGTAGCCCTCGTTGTCCTTCGGGCAACAACGCGCTTGGTAAAATGTGACAATAGCAAGGAGGGTGTACCTCTCCCATCACCAGGCATCAGCCTGCCGCTGATAGGGCACGTATTGAGCCTGTATCCGTCTCCTCACTTCAAGTTGATCGAATGGTCAAAGAAATACGGGCCTATTTATCAAATATCGCTTGGTTCTCGAAACGCAGTGGTGCTAAATAACAGTGAAGTTTCCCGGGATTTATTGGAGATTAATGGTCAATTCAATTCGGACCGAAATCCCGGTACTTTGATGAAGCTGACAGGAGCGGATGGATCAGCGTTTTCCTGGGCAGACGATACACCCTATCTCCGTAAATGCCGTCGCTTAATGCAGGCATTCGTAAGCAAATCTGCTATCGAGAAAAAGTATCCAGAACTACATAACGAGGAGACTTTCGAATTACTGCAAAACATATACAGATACGGGACCCAACCTCAAGGTTTTAGAATCTTCCGACACTCGTATCTCTACACGGTATGCTATACACATATATCTCGTGGTCATCATGGAAACTAATTACAAAGTCACACGTCTCCATCCCTATTCACTCACACACAAAAAAAAAACAATATAGACAAACTTGGCTATGCGTTTCATGTACGGATGTCACTACCCTAATACGGAGGATCCAGACTACCGTGAGCTACAGGAAATGGCTGCAGACTTTGCAGAGCTTGCAAATTATCTGCTGTTTGAGTTTCCAAAGCCAGCTTATTTGTTCCTGGGCCGATTGAAGAAATGGGCAAGCAGTACCCAGGTGAGGTATCAGAAGGTGATGGGCCGATACAACACGACACTGAAAAACGCGATTGCAAAAGGAGAAGCTGTTGATTGTGAGTAATCTTTCTCTGCTACGAGTAGCACGTTATTCTGACCAACCTATGCAGGTCTTATGGGGGATATTATTAAGCTTCAAGAAAAGGAGGGTCTAACTGACGTTGATGGTAATATTATTCTTACGCAAACAATAAGCAGAAATGGAACTCACGCAGCTGCATTACACAGTGAACAACATAGCAGCTACAGTTTACATTGCTGCAGTAGATACTACTAGTATCACTGCGCAAAATCTGTATTTAGTTTTGGTTAATCGGCCAGATGTTCAGCGCAAGGCACAAGAAGAACTGGAGAGGGTTGTGGGGAATAGAATGCCTAGAGACGATGACATCAAGAACCTTCCGTATATACAGGCCATGGTTGAAGAAATCATGCGTTTCCGACCGCCTTTACTTCTGAATCTCCCCCACAGTGCTCGAACAGATCAGGTGTATAAAGGCTACAAGATTCCTGCTGGTTCAGTATATATCCATAATATTTACAGCTGCAACCATGATCCTTCAGTCTATCCAAACCCCGACAAGTTTGATCCTGACCGCTTTTATAACCCTGAACAGCCTGTACAACGTTACCATTGGACATTTGGAGGTAACTAAAATAACTAGCATTATCTCTCTGGGATGACTAACAGACCTTTACACTAGCTGGGCGCCGTTTGTGTCCTGGAAATCAATTCGCCGAGAAAAGTCTGTACCTCACCACGGCCCGTGTTTTGTGGGCCTTCAATCTGGTCAAACCTCGCGATGCTAATGGCAATGAGATCGAGGTTCCTATTACTGATGTTGTCAGTCCAATTTCGCACCCTCCAGATGTCGATATAGCTTTTGTTCCTCGACAAGAAAACTTGGCGGAAACGTTGTCTCTATAACCCTCTCAACAAAAAGATTTGAAAAAAAAAAGAAACAGAAAAAGAAAAGTACCTAGTAGAGTATATAATAGTCTTCGTTTACATACTACATCAACAAGCATTGGGATGGCGATTTAACTTAAACGAACGTAATGCAGGTTTTTCCAAATTAAAATATTGTAGTTTCTATCTCTTTCTATTGATTGTACCATTTCACGATTGATGAGCGAGGCAAAAAAAAAGTCATTCTCCGTATGACTGACAAAAGGATCTTTCTGCATTACTACTATTTAGATCCATCAAAGCCATTTCCTCTAGTCGCCATAATGGACACGTAATTTCGCAACTACATTGCATTTTATCTGTTGTATGCTTAATCTATGCGACGAAATCCAGTTGCGTATTTTATTCGATGCATAACATCACAGTTGTCGAATGCTATGTGCACTCAAGAGTTTCGCTTGTACCCCAGCAATATCTGATCTTTATGAAATATTCTCTTTTAGCAAAACGAGTTATAATCACAACCTATTACATGCTACTTCAGATTAGTATTCGATGGTCGTTTTAATTGAAACACTAGTGATCTCCTAAAGAACTTTGCAGCAAGAGGCACTGTGACATACAGTTGTGGGAGCGGCGTTTCAATTGTGCATACTAAATCACATCAACGCTTTTCGTTTTTGTTCTATGCGACTCCTAGTAAGAACGTTTTCTTATTAAACTCCCAACCATATGTAATTTCGGAAGTAAAACTCGGATCGGAAACCAACGTGATCGGCAAGTTGATGAAACCCTTCCAGGTGCTAAAGGGAGCTTTGCTTTCTATTGTTGTTATGCTGCATGTTGCCATTGATCGGAGAGAAAGGAGATTGCCGTAACATACTAAGAAAAAACTGTATACATTACTCCTAACACATACAGTAACTGTTTTTGTCTTTTGGTCACTGTGGAGAGAATATTCTACTGCAGTAATACGCACGTGTATGCTGCTTTCAATAACATCGATAAGTCCTTAGGAGGAAAAGTTTGGAGATCCATGTCAAGTACGATCAGAAAGATGTCACTTTGATCAAACAAGAATGCAAGTTAATAAATTCTTCCATGTTCTCGTTACTAACAAGTTCGTGAGATCCATATGTCTCTGATCCACATGCGCTGTGGGAATTCCCACATGGCTTGGATTACTTCATTAATATCGATCTGAAATGTTAATTCCTTTTTGTTCTATCGAGAAGTTTGCCCCTTGTCTCCCCAGAAAAAGGAAGGACGTATGTGGGCTCCTGTATCCCTTAAGGTTTGGAAATAACGGAAATTTACTGCGGGTCACTAACCACTTTGAACAGAATACAAAAGAAAAAGTCTTTTTATTCCCTCAACAAACTATGCGCCTTTCGTTTCCGTGAACATTGTTTCAGGGGAAAGTTCCGACCACTTTAAGTTATTTACGTGTGATCCATCCCTTTCCTAGTTGCACATGTAAGGCATCCAAAGAAACGGAACGGTGAGGAATCGTCGAGGATAAAAAGAAAGACTTGCTTCCTTTTCAGGGCTTGGATAGGGATGACAAACCAAAAACGAGTGGTTAAAGGGTCTTTGTCTCTTTCTTTCTTTTTCTCTGTCTGTGTGTCTCTCTCAATACTTACCGTCATTGAAGGAGTTTATAAGGACTAATCACAATGGGGGTAGATATTCAAGATGTAGTTAAAAAAGAAAAAAAAGGGACGTGCAGGAAACAATGACAGTTATAACCCAGAGCGAACCTGCACGTTGTCGATTAGAAAGGTAATCCCAAGATAAAAACGTACCAAATAAAGGAAAATATCAGTTTTAACTTTACTTCGAGCCATCTCTGAAATGATTTATTGTATGCATATAGGTGGTCATGTTGCATGAACCATTTTGGTTAACTCGTCGCTTGTTAAAGAAAAATATTCCTAAGTTGGTATTATCCTGATACATAGATCTATAGCATCTATATAATCGAGCTTTCCCCCATTTTGTTTTAGGGGCACTGGATATTATGTTCATGGAGAGGTACACACGTGCCAGGTACATTCGCTATATCAGGGTTTTGTTCGATTTGCCGAAGGTGTTTCCGCACGACTAGCCGTCAAAGGTTGCATGCATGTGGTGTATCTAATATTGCATCTAACTGGATATTGTTGCCAAACATAAATTGTTTGTACTGCCTTGTTTTAAATGTTTATCATTAACACTAAGAGAAAAAGGCACGTAACGTAAGCTTCGCTGGGGACATTATAAAATGCTAGTGCGGGAAAGCCAATCGGATCAGATACATTATGATCAATAACAATGGAAGCTTAAAATGTATCTCTAGGGCGCCTCTTAAAGTTGTTGCCTTTTTGGTGTGTTTAGTCGATGTTTTCCCAAGAAGAAAAAAGCATTTTTTTTACTATCTGAAGGAAATAAAGGAGACATCCAGTAAATACAAAATAGCCCAGAAGTTCGGGTCCTTAGTATGTTTATGGAGTAATGTGGAGATAATTTGACTAGGTGCATTAGTACCTCTGTTACTCCACTATTTCGTTACGACAGAATTGCTAACATATGGAATTAACTACAACTGACATCGCATGCCACCATAACGATAATTAGGCCCATACATGCAGATTCCTTATTTTATTCCGTTCTTTTCGGATATGTCTGCAACGCCGATATTAAGTTGGATAAAGCTTTCCCCTTCCTTATGATTTCCCCTGGGATTGCAAGCATACTCTATAATTTCGGAAACACTTAAAGTTTGTCGGGAAAACATGAAACGAGCTTTTTAATTACATATGCCGTATTTGTTATGGGCATAATAATAAAAACTAGTGCATACAAATAAATGTCCATTTTGAAAATGAAAGAAAGAGAGATAGACAAATGGGAAACAAAGAAAAAGAAAAATACGGTAATTTAAAGAAATTCTCCTACAATGCACATAATGAAGAAGTGGATGTGTTATGGTGATGATGATTGTTGTTGTGTATCTTTGCATGCCGCCTCAAGTTGCTGACGACTGAAAAATGGCGACCACATCCTTCAACAGGGCATTTGAAAGGTTTCTATTAGGTTGGTGAATAAACGTATATACATAATGAGCGAGCTATCGTTTCTTTTTCTTCTTACCTCACCAGTGTGACTGTATGTGTGGGTTGTCAGCGAGCTTGGACGCGTGAATCGTTTATTGCAAATGGTGCACTTGTATCTTTTAGGCGTTGTGGAGCTCGCTTTCATATTGATGGTCATAGTAGTGGATGCGTTATCAGAGGCTGATGCCGATGAGGAGGAGCCGGTGGATGTGGTCACTGAGAGTCGGCGTTGAATGTTGGGTGAGAAAAAGGCCGGCGGTGTCAAACCGCCGCAGCTTTTTCTATCCATGGCAGTGGCGTAAGGCGACGAACATGGTGGCAGGACTGTTGAAAAATATACGAAATAGACCAGTGAGAAAAAGAGATATGATTAAGTTGGTGGAAGCAGGAAGTAATATTTACCTGACTGAGGATAATGATAGATGGATTGCTCATACATTGGATTTGGACTAGCCAATCGCGAGTGGTAGGAATCAACGGTCAAGCCGGATTCTTCCATTGGAGCGTAATCGGATGATTTATGTGGGCTCATATAGCGCCATTGTTGTGGATGCTGCTGGTGTTCGATTTTGGGTTGTTCCACAGTAGGAGCAAGAGGCTGATGAAATGAAACGTTGTTAAAATATCCCCCTGGAAAGGACCGGGTGGTATGGAAAGGGGACATGCACAGTCGTGGGTCATTGCTTTGGTCCGTCGCGCCAGCCGACGAGGAAGCAATGTCAAACATGCTTGGCATCAACGGTTCGATAAGCGGAATACTATGCGTCGTACTGCTAGCGTGAAACGGGAGAAATTCCGAAGAGTGGAAAGGCTCGTATTTGGTGGATTTATACGAACGAGAGAAGCTGTGCGCCGCAGTGGAAACAGGTTGAGAAAAGCTAAAATCTACGGTCATGTTGGGATATGCAGATAACATTCAGAAGCAGATAGAGATGGAAAATAAAGAGGAGGTAACGAAGAGCGTTGTATATGCACGAGAGTCGATAAGAGTTCAGCAAGCCGATGACTCGAGAAAAGAAAAACAAAAACAAAAACAAATGTTTATATACGCTTTGACGGCACGCCGTAAAAGATGCAAGTTAAGAAAAACAAATGCAGAGGGAGAAGATATTGAAATGACGGGAAAATAAGAAAAGAAGATCTTCCAAAGATCGGATTTCTTTTTTGTTCTGATTGAAAAGAGTGGAAGAAGAGGAAGTGAATACGTTGGTTTACACAAGAAACTGAAGGGTATTTAAGCTAAACGGGTCTATACCTTCTTTATGTCAGGGGTAAGTGACGAGCGAGGAGATGATGGTTGCATGAGGCTAAATTTGGGACGCTGAGCCGGGGGGAAGAGAGGGAACCGCTAGGGAAGGCACCGAAAAGGGAATACACGAGGCGTTTGGACAATTTCATTGGCAAACGCCTTGATCAACCTTGAACCTGGAAGCTCAAAGAAAAGAAAGATTTCACAGAGCTAGTTTTTCATGCTACATTGAGACAACCTGCCCTGTCCGTGTGTTTCCGTACTTCATTAAGGTTTCCCGATCGGAAATCATAACCCTGATTTAACAATCGTGTTTTCTCCCTTCGAAAAACACTGTATACTGCTATATCACACCGAATTGATCAACAGTTCATACATGATATCCCACATAGTTTCCTCATGTCGTCCTTTTTTTTTTTGCCGCCGAGGGGCATCTGTCTTTCCTTTGTTCCTGCGGAGTCATAGAACAGCAAGGGTCTTCCGTCAGCAGTAAAGAAAACCTGAACGTGGTTGCTCCGATCGCGCTGCTACCGATACTCTCCCCTATGATGTATGTCCTCATGATTCATAGTCATTTTTTATTCTTCAATCCGAATAAAGGTAGTAACTGCAGGAACGGCATTTGACCCTTCAGGCATGGAGGATCTACTGATACCTGTTTGGAAGCACTGCTATGGAGAATATCTCCAGAAATTGTTATGCTACTCCATGCTTAGAATAAAATTAAGCAGGATGTATAAGTCATTAGAAAACACGTTAACAAATTATCTTGGAAGTGTTGCCGAGAAATTTGGGGTAATCGTGAAACGTTGCAAATGTCAAAAGCTAAGTGTTGCAACTACTTTTGAACTGAGTTTTATTTTACACGCGAAAAAGAAGCTTTTGTACTTGCTTGATTAATGAACATTTGATAAGAAATAAGTGAAGGAATTTTATAGACGAAGAGAAAGGCATGTAGTGATACAGCGTAATGCATTAGGTCTGTGCTGACTCGAAAAAGGAAATTTCCAATAACGATTCGTATAAACGGAAAAACTTGTCATAATTAGCAGGTTATTGTCAAAGGACGGGCTTGCGTCCAAGGAAATCGTTCAATTAAAGAAAGGTCTTTCATTTTACATGTAGCAACTGGGCGTGTTCTTGTATATGATTTTTTTTCTATTTTACCAATGTTTCCATAATTCTCTTAAACGGCGATAAATGAGATGTACAACAGCCTTTCTTAAAATAATCTTTCACTTGACTTATTTCTAACTGGGTTTCAAGCATTGGGATGATTTTATGGTATTAAGACAGATATAAGCTGGAATGTTTCGCGCGATATCGCTGCGTTCTTCTTGCCCCTTTTAGCGAGAAACATGCTGCATTCGTTGTGAAACCGTTATCAAACTTTATACTTCCTTTGACGTTTCTATTAATCTATTTCCGCGTCTTTTCTCTTGTCAATACTGCATAATATCCAGATTATCAAAATGTTAAATAGTTTATATTTTGTGAACAACATTAACTTTGAATGTGTCCAACGATACCAAGTAAAGAAGCGGAATATAGACAGCCATGCTTCGACGATACATGCCAAGCGCTTCCATCATATTCTCTCTGATATAAATAACGTTAAATGTCTCCTAGAAAAGTAAATCACACTGTAGCTGGACATTTACATCTTGTTCCCAAGTGGTACCTCCTTTTTGTGACTCATACAGTGAGCAAGAATATTGCACAAAAATTACAACAGAAACATTCTGGGTTTTAAATTCAAGATACACATGCTGGTCTGCGTGGTTGCACAAACCGAAATGTCAAGACTACAAGGCCAAAAAAGATAAGCTGATTAATTCTCATCTAGTACATTCGATTTTACTGACAATTAAGCAAGAACAAAGTAAGATACGTAGCGTTGATTTAATATAGGATACACGCATTAGTTTCTAACGAACTTCGGTCTCATGCAATTGCGCCACTGCATTAAGTACTCTGTTGATACGTGAGGTTACATAAGTCGTCTCAGTTGATGATAAGATATCCTTCAGTATGCTACTGCATGAATATCATGGTTAAGAATATTTAACTTACGTAACCAATACGGATTTTCGGACGATAAAAACCGATATACGTTAAATAGATCTTTTTATTATTGCTCAATAACAATGTCCCCACAGGTGAATTTTTTCGAAGGTTCTAGTTCGATGTTGCTATTGCTTCATTAGCTTAACTAGCAATCAGTTTCGGAAGACAACGGGGAGAATGAAACATTGATATCCACGGTTTCATTGGTTTGTAATTTTCAAAATTCGTGAAGACATACTGACGCAAAGGGTGATCGAAGCTACAATACAGAATGCATGCGCATCATACAGATTTCTATTAGAAGCTTCTATCATGAGAATGATTCAATTTGTTGGGTGCGTTTGTACAATAAGCATGCAAAATGTGACTTCCTGACCCCTTGCTTTCACCCCAACTTTCGTTTGCATTTGAAGTAAGTTCCAAATGCCCTCTCCGTCGCAGCAATTGCACTGAAGTTTACAATATTTTTCTAAAGCGCTGATTCTCAAGGTATCAGTTACAGATCCCAACTTAAGACCTGTGAATTCACTAATGGATGGTTCATGACGGCTGATTAACAAACATTGATACTTATAGTTATTGTAGTTACATGTCAAGCCGGAATGTTCCCGCTAATTTGGCTCAAGATTCTAAAGTACGACATCTGGCAAAGCCTACATCAATGGAGATATTTAAGAGTTTTCTTACTATCCAGCCGAAAGCTTTCTATGCAAGATGTTATGCATATCTTTGTCTAACGACGTATCTACACAATCAATGAGTAATGGAATATTATTTTCTAATGGAAATCACTCTGCATGTTGCAGTAAATATTATCAAATTGGAACCGGAAACGGATAAACCAACGCTCAGTAGCAAAGGTTTGCGGGAAGATCTAGGTTATACCGAACTATTTACAGATATCGCATTTAGTTCAGTATCCGTGACCCTAACGGAGATATTCCAGCCTGATTTTGGAGAAAAAGGAGCTGTGAAACAAAGGCTGTTTATCTAGTGGATGTAGATAGCAAATCACCTTTAGATTATTGCTCGTGCGGGTAGCCAACAAGCATCAGTAGAAGACTGTTGGTATTGCTGGCAACTTTCTATTTTGCCAAAGTTTGTTAACCAGTCTTAGAACCTTCAACTTCAGTATCTGCTTGGTGCTTTCCTCTGAATGCAACCATTCGTATTCGGTTATCCTAACGAACTGGTAACGGTCAGGCAGGACTATCCGTATCTCACTTATATGTATAGTTAATACATAAAAGATGGATAGTAGCGTTATCAAAAGCCCTCAGAACCATTGGTCATGATTTTGTACCTTTGTATCTAGCAGAGCACTCTGTGCGGGTACCACGTCTATTATTTGATATGACACCTTCACAGTATTGGTAACTAGATTGTCATTGCTGCACCCTTTGCTGTTGTTTATCCTCTTGCAATATTTGAAAAGTATATATTATTGCCGTATTGCTGTTTATTATAAAGAACTTTGTGCATTATATTGGTACATGTCTTTGTTTGAAAGTTTGAATTCTTAAGTAGCATGAATTCTGTCGTATGAACTAAATTTCCAAAAATTAAAGTCGCATCTAGCAAATTCCCTTGGCGCATTTTGGAAACTGGGCTGGACGCTGACAAATTACATTAATTGTCGTGCTATAAGAGTTTGAATTGACCACTTTTACATACCTGTCATAAAACTGACAACGCCATACCCATCTGCCCGCCAAGTGAATGCAAGATGCATATATAGATTTCAATTCCAAAGGCCTGCGACTTCGATTTTCGTAGTTTGTGAAATTGTTTTTGGGAGATACTGTATTTCAATGCAAAGGATCAAGGACGCGAAATTTTTTATTCCCAGTCAGCGCAAATTCATCTTATTCGCCAACTCAGAAGTACTTTCAAGCGACGCCAAGTTGTTAGGAAAACCTTTCTATATCACGAAGAGACAACGTCCGAAGGCGTAATATGAGACCAGCACGTAAACATAAGAAACCTCCTGTACTACCTGTTTCTGAATCAGAGGATGAACTTGTCAGTGATTTGGAAAGTGTTGAATTGGACGAGCTACAGGACGACGAAGAATTCAGTGAAGAGGAGGAAGATCAGCTCAACGATGCAATTGACTTTGCAGAAGATCGTGAGACTTCACTAGCACCTGAAGAGGAGGAAGAACTTGATCAAATGGACGAGAGCGTAGCACAGCCAGAGTCCGAAGCGGAAGAGGATGACGACGAATTGATCGTTCAATTAAACAAGAAATCGAAGAAGCGAAGGAAAGCAGGTTAGCAAACGTAAATAGCATGAAGATAGCGAGAAATTAATGTGAGAGAAAGAGGAAGCAGTGGAAGAATTTGACGAAGATGAGGAATCGGAAACAGAAGTTGTGCAGAATAGGCCTTTAACGAAGCGTCAGCGAGCTAAGCTGAACACCGGAAACACGGAAGACTATTATCTAGAATTGCCTATGGGTAAGAAATCTAAGCGTAAATATAACACACACTCATCCTAAACTCGGGCAGATACCGGCAAAAAGAAACAATTAACAGAAGAGGAAGAAGCGCTGCGCCGATCAGAAGTTGCGAGACGACGGAAAAATCAGAGCATACAGCGTGCGGAAAAAGACAAGGCAAGAAAAGCGGAATCAAAGACGAACCGTGGTTAATCGATGTATGAATTAGGCCGATACAATCAACCGCTTACTGAAGAAACAAGCGAGTAAAAGCAAACGGGTAATCAAAGATGAGGTGACGGAAGATAAACAAAGTCCTAGCGCTCGACAAAGGCGTCGGGACGAACTCAACAGGATACACTACGTAACTAACAGGGAAGGAAGTCAATTGATGCTGCCTACTACAATGACACTTGAACAAGTATTTGGTGATTGCAAGTACGCATATAGCATAGCCTTGATATATGCAGCTGAAACAATCTTTGTATTTCTAGGGCAGTCTCATCACCTAAGGAACCAGTGATGTGCGCAGTGAATGGATGCAAAAATGCGAAGAAATACATCGCAAAATCAGGCAAAGCTGTCTGTTCACTAGAGCACTATAAACTCGTCAGCAATCAATCGGCGTGATTGATAGTGCAGGTTTGGCCTGTTAGCCTACTGCTTTGTACGCTTGTTTTCTGTATAGTATGTCCTCAGAGGCTTGTTCACACAAGTTTATTAAAAAACACATCTTCCTTTTTCCTGGATCTTACCCTAAATTTAGACCAGGCACCGATCAAACTCAATGTTATCGTGTAAATAACGATAGTATGTCCTGTAATAACTAGATTTAACATAAGTATGATCTCCTTATTTTTCGTCATTTGACGTCGAAGCTAGGATATCGTGAAGATTGTGTTTCGAAGGGTTGAGTTTCTTTTTCATAACACGCTTGGAAGCTTAGAGCAACATAGTATTATGGCTATAATCCGTCCGATCTGGTCCTCATTGCTGAAAACAACCACGATGATGATGATGACGATGCTGATGTTCTTTTCGGATCGAATTAACAAAACTGATCACTAGCAAGCGTCTATGTGATGATGGCCTCTCCTAGCTTGTTTCTTTTTTCGTCATTTATTCTCTTTAATCAAGAAAAACTGCTTTCTTGTCTACTATAGTTTCCAAAATAAAAGCAGAAAGTAAGAAAACAGTATTTAATTCATTTAATCTATCCCGTCCCGCAATATTATTACCACATGTATTATTTCTCAATCTATGCGCTGGCTGGCTTCTTGCGGAAGCCTTGCACCTTGTTTTCCTTAAGTGCCTTCAAATACAGGTCTGACAAGTCGCGACAGTTTTGATCTAAAACACAAGGATTAACATAAAGATACTAAAATCCGAAGTCTACGTAGCACAAGCACGCGCAAACCTCGGAATCTTGATGCTTACAATGGTTGACGCCCTCGGTTCTGTAACATTCATCCAATTTTTCTTTGATTATGCGTGCTTCCATAGCCTTGACCCAGTCGTCACGAATCTTTTGAGCACGAGCAGCATAGATACCTAATTCATGAAGACGATATCAGCTAAATAAATTGGAAAGGAGTTACTCCAAAAAGCAGTTACCTTTTCGATCGTTTGGATCGACTTGGTCCAAGGTAGGAACACTGAAAAATGATAGCACGTCAATCGCAATTATTTCTTCCCGGGATTCAGTCAATTTTACCGCTCGAATTGCTGGTGTTCAGGATATTCCCAGTCTGCAGTAGATGCCATTGGAGAAGAGAGGTCCGTCTAGTAAAAAATTCAATGAAACTGTTGCGAAAGAAAAAAAGGCCCTGCTGAGGGTGACGTCAGTAAATTGGCGGATATTAAAAGATTTTGGTGAAAGGTGAGGATGTGGGTAAGGACCTCCAAAGGAAATAGGCCTGACGTACCAAACGATACTGGTTAAAAGTGATTTAGCTGCCTAATCGCCACAAAATAAAAAAAAAAAGCCTATACAGTGCACCAGTTTGGTAAATAAATCGCTTTGCATCGCCTATTATAAAAAAGACAAAGGACAAGTGTTTATCCTGAAGTAACCGTTGGTACGCGTGCACTCCGAGCTGAGTGTATGCCCTTCCCGCAAAATAGTATCTATGAACAATGCTTCAAGAGTAGTGAACCGGACAGTGCCGTTCCATCCACCATTTTATGCAAACGGAAGTTCTGAACAGTAACATGAACGTGCTGGTTATGTCAAGCTACTGCAGAAAAGTAGTTTTCCGGTTTGAATGGCAGGATACCGTTATGTTGCAAGCTCTTATCCATGTAAAGGTCCTTTGCCCATAGGAAAGAGTTACGACTAGTCTAAGTTTTTGACTTCCTCTGTCTTTATATTTTACCCACACAGATAGCGAAGTCGACAGGAATGTCGAGGAATTGGTATATCGTAAAAATGGTAAGCATATTTCCATGGGCACTATTACCCGATGAAGAGATTCATTAAGGACTTTGTCCGCTTTTCATTCTCATGCGCGGTCGAGATGGTGATTGCCATGACTAAAAATCCCAAACATAGATTTCAGAGAGCGTTTCAAAAAATCCAAGTTTATTTGTCAAAACCCCTTTCCTATGTTTGATAAACCGTCAAGACCTGTATCCTGCTCTAACTCCCCTTTTATTTTTTTTTTTGGCTCAGACGTTCGCCTAAGTATCGTCTTTCCGCGAACACAATCCACTATAATAATAGCAAATAATGGTGGTTGCGGTGATATACATTCCGTTTACCAAAGAACTTCATCAGCGCCAAAAAAAGTTCAACGGAAAAAGCTGTGTGGCAGAAGACGAAAATGAAAGAAAAGGACAACCAGAAGAAAACTTTCAGCCGTCACATTAATTCTCCGCAGAAAGGTATATAAAGGCGTGCAGATTTTGAACCCATGAAATCTTTTGTCTCAACGAATCACGAAATTTCGAATTGTGCATACTAGCTCTAATCTAGTATTGCACCCAGACAAAATTTCCAGAAGGATGGGCGTAGTAAAACCTTTGCTTGGAAAATTCATGATAAGCATCGACCAAAAGCGTCATAAATACAACTACACTTTAATAAAAAGTAAATGAAAAAAGAAAATAAACAAAACTTGGAGGCTTAGAAAGCAAGTGACAGAAAACATTGTCTATTACGGAGAACTTCGACATGTTGCTGTCTAGTCATCTCAAAGGCCCGGCTTTGCTTATTAGCACAGCTGCATCAAGAAACTACCCCATTTGCAGTGGTTTTATGATCTTGCGTAGATTGTCTTTCACGTAGGACATGCGGTTTTCTTCTGCAGCAAATATGTCAAACCAGGAAAAACATTTGCATTACAAGTATTATAGATTATTTTTTCTTTGTAGCCTTTGACTTCTTTGAATCTTTTTTTGGACTTTCTGCAGCCTACAATGGATGTCAGCGTCGTCTCCAATTTCAAGAGTGTTATAACTAACCGGTCTCTTCTTGGGTTTGGCCGTTGAGGGTTGCGCCTTGAAAAAGTCTAACATTCTACTTTGCGTTGCCGATTTCACATTCTTCACAAGCTTCTCGCATGATTTACGAATCCTGTCCTCACTGATGGAATGAATGGCACGTTAAAACTTGGTTGAAAAAAAAAAAAAAAAAGAAATAAGCCTTACTTGAACCCTTTCTCTTTCACCAAAAAGTCCACAACGCCCTCTACATCAGGCAGCTCCCATTTTAACTATGAATATGAAAGACGGATGTCAGCACTTAGATCCTTCGCAATGATCACTGAACATTCGATAAGAACATACTTCAATCGATTCACCGGGCAGCACCTCTGGCTTGAGGAATAATTCGCGTGCATCATCAAACTTCCAATCTTCTGGCACGTTCGCTCGGAGCTTCTCTGGTAAATGTGGCAAAGCCTTTTCAATTGATTTATGCTCCTTGATCATGCTATACGCTCGTGCTGGACCAATTCCACGAATGCTTTGGACATAATCACACCCACACAAAATACAAAGATCGACGAACTATATTACCATTAAACGTTCAGTAAATCCTAATACAAAAAAAAAGGGCAGAATGTACCTGGTTCATATCCATTTCAAGGCCTTCCAGGGCTTTATCGAGGTGAACTTCATCGATCGGCATTTTTCGTTGTTCTGAAAAGGTCAGATGACGAAGGAGAATAGGTGAAGCAAATGTTAAGGTGTCCATATCTTCAGACGCGGCGGCGTACACCTTTCCTGCTCTAGCAAGCTCTGCGCATTGAGCTTCAGCTTCACAAGGCGCCTATTTCGCAAGTTAATGACATCCAAGCGATCTCTCCCACAGCTACACTTACTTCGACATAAGGGATACCCATACATTTCAGTAATCGTTTACATTCATCATTATGTTGTTGAGTTACTCGGACTGTTCGTTTAGTAAATCGTGTGATCTCCTCAGCCGTGCCTATCCTGTCATGAAGTAATCCCTCTAACGCAGGCTATTTGTACACCCTTACCAACTTCTGAAGCTTCTTCCATCTTTCCCTGTGCTTCCTCCTTTCTCGCCTTTCGTTTAGCGAGCTTTTAAATCAAAGGATGAGTATACAAAACTTCATCCGAGATAGAATCCCCTTTACCTCTCCTGATTTCAACGTAGGTGGCTTGCCGTCAAAAACATAGACCGGCTTTATTCCACTATCAACCATTCGCACGGTGCGGTAAAACATGCCCATAAGATGACTAGCCGATACATATAAAACCATCGTGGATTTAGAGATAGCAAAAGATAGTAGTTATACCGACCTTGTTGTTTCTCCAGCTTCGTTGGTTAGCACTTGACCGTCTTGCTGTCGGACAGCGATCATGAACTGATAGATACTCATGGACGCATCGATTGCCACTTTGCGGCCAAAGTAGCTCGAAATATCGTGACTTTTGATAGCCTGTGGAGCATGTTCTGAGATCAAGCGAGTAAGACCCTGAATCCCCATTCTGACGCTTGGATTCCTGAAAAGATCAAGAGTTGTATAGCGTAGTAGAATTACAGCACGCGAACCTGATGCATTTCTTTGTGTGACGACTTTTTCAGTGGATCTTGCCATGAAAATCGGGCCCGCCTTTACCGAGTCCCATATTTCGATAATGCATCCGAAATATGGCTGAATCACAAAAATCAAGTCTGTCAGATTATCGTTATGTCAATAGGTTTAGCTCACGGTTATACTGTTCAAAATGTTAGATTCAATTACTCTTATTATTGCATTGGACGAGGCAGCAGAGAGCACAACAGCGACAGAGGCCCGCAGTTTAATTACCGTAGAAAACTAAGAGCAGAGTCCTTTAATAGAGTTACATGTTTAACTTTTACAGTGAAAGAAGTTCACGTATTGAAGTAAACATAGTCTTCCAAAGACAATCTGTCGATTATTCTATATTACCGAGTTTCGATAGGTGAAAATACAGAGACTGTTTCATTTTCTATGTCTTTACTTTTGGAGGCAGTTGAAGCCGTTGATTCCTCCGCCAAAAGTCAACTAAACAAATAGCCGTCTTATCCGGACTATCCTCGTGCAAGAAATGACCAGCTTCTGGAAATATATGCATTTGGAACTTCCCTGTTAAATAATATAAGAAGTTAGCATTCTAATATCATGGGATCTTGGATTACCTTGCATCTGAGCGATCATGAGAGGTTTGTCCAGGCGATCCGTTCCTGAACAACGTTAAAAGGTCAAAGAAAGAAAAGGAGAATCGACAAATACCTGCTAGCATTAACAACTTGGCTGTCATAGATGTTAAAAATTTTTCCGATAAATCCTTGAACCATTCTGAAGGCAGACGATCATACTATATGAGTTCCGATTTCACAGTCTTCAACAAGAATTACCCGTCCAAAAAGGTTCTGTCTTTGAGAGATCGGTTCGCCAAACGACTGTTTCAGCATCATCCGCTTTTGATTTGAGCAAAGGTGGTATAGATATCTTTGCGGATTCAACATTGCGCAATGTATCGGACTGAATGCTACAGGGGATTAATCGGACAATGAACATCGAGTATTCCGTGATGATGGAACTGTAAGAGGGACTTTGTCAAATACCTCCATTGGATGGCTTGCTCTACAGATGAGAATTGAGTCGGTCGTGCACTTAAAAACTTTGTCATGGACGATAAGGCATCCATAGCAGATCCTGATTATACAAGATTGAGTTGTTCTTCCGACCTATCCAACAATTTGCTACCTTCAACCACATCTAAAACGGTGATGCCTATGATATTTGGCACCCGTTTCTTCTGAGCGACGTCCACAACCACGGAGCCTCCCATACTACAATCCTTTTTATGAGACCTTCAACCGATGGTTGTTTCATTTTGGTTCTGTTCTAACCTGTGACCAACCAGAATTAAATCGTGCGCATTATCTGGAAACAGCGTTTGGATAACCCTCGTCAAGTCATCACTTAGTTGCGCCAGTGACAAGTTTGTATCATCTTCGGTGTGTGTATCACCTACGAATTGATATACGTTATTTCATCGCTTGCTGCTGGTAACAACTTACCATGTCCTCTGCAGTCAAAGGCGATGACAGTGCATTGATTAGGCATTAACTGTTTGATGTGGTGGGTCACCAGACCGAAGGAAAGACCAGAATGTCCTGCACCGTGATGCATAAAAAATACGGGACCGGGTGCCTCTTCTGTCCTGTAAATGCGAAAGACGTGTTGCATTGATGGTCAAGGTTAAACATATTAATGTACCAAATTACGATCCGTGGTGGGTGAAAAGGATATATCAGACGTGTCAGGTATTTGGAGGTCTATCGAGGAGTCAAAATACTCACGCCAACTTGAAGGCGCGTATTTAACTTTTAAGTGTTCAGTCAAAGGCCGTCCTATGAATCTGCATACAGAAACAATGAGTAACCGCCAAGGCCATTGCATCTCTCGGTTTGCCTCGGTGAACTCTCTTCTTCTTCAAGTTCTGAGACGCCTTCAAGAGTTGTTTGTCTTGTTTTCTTAAAAAGATTCCTTTGTAATGCTGACATGACAAAAGGAATGTACAGGAAAAGAAAAGAATAAAAAATGAGCGTACGAAGTTTGGCTGTGATCCAACTTTTTTTTTCCCGTTTACTGTGTGTTCCAATTTACAGGTTGTTGAACGTTTCATTGCCCTTTTCGTAATACTTCGCGCTGATGCTAAGGTTAGATTAATGCTCATGAATAACTGTTTTGCCTCAATTACACAGTGCCATATGCGTCGGGTTTAAGGTACGTGATAATTGGAAGAGTGTCCTCTTTAGCTTCGACTACTTTTCATGCACCCATCGATTGATACTAATGATATTTTGTCCTTTTTTTATTTCATCGGTATATTCGTCCTACTATAAAACCATTGGCTCATGCGAAACCTTATTTTACTCGTCTTATCCAGTGCAGTATTGTCATTGAGAAGGCAACCATCCATTTCCTATTGTTGACTGTTATTTTGCCGGTTTCAGTGGATCCAAACTATTTAAATAGAAAGGGCAACTTCTTTTTCACTCTTTGGCTCTGTTCTCCAAAGGCATCTTCGGTAAACAATTCAATCCATTCTATGTACTAGATGAATCATGCTTTGTGTTTATCTTTTCGTTTCCATTATTTATGTTTCGAACTACCATGGGTGCAGAATTTATCTAGAATAGCTTAAAAAACTTGTTCAATAAACAAATTTACGATGCACAGTACATCTTTACCGGTGACTAGCTACTTTTCTCTTCTGTTTCAATGCTACCGTTGCTTGATTTCTCTTGTTCAATTCTTTCCATGTCTGCGAGAAGGGCATCAACCTTGGCTTCCAGTGATTCGGCTTTAGCCTCAAGTTCAGTCATCAGTGACTCTGCTCCTTCAACCTCTTTCAACCACGATTGCAGATCTTTCAATTCGTTAGCATCAGCCACCACGCTGCTCTGTGGGTTTAATGCACCAGGCGCCATTTGTTCTTAATAAAATGAAAGAAAGGATAAGTTGGGAAGCAGAAAAGGGCTAGTCTTCGTGCTGCTGACAATTCGTTACTGTGTCAGCCAATCATACTACATCGGGAAAACACTCGGTCAGAAGCTACGCAGAAGATGATTTCCAAAAACGCCCATTTAAAGCTACAACTTATTTTAATTAGTAAAACTTTTCAAGAGGGGAAAGGGGAGCAATCGGATATGGAAAGAACAAAAGGTACAAACGTTAGTATTGATCTATACAGGTTTTTGCTGGAGAATGAATGGTATGGACGAGGGAGGGAAGGATTTCCAAGGGAGGGAAGAGGTGGATGGAGATGGAAGGGAGGAAAATTAATCCGTGGTATTCAAGGAATATCATTTACGGTGCTGTTGCTCACCAAAATGATGTACAATGGCTTCATAACAGAAGAACATGATGGCAGCATTGGGAACGACCCGCATTAAATGAGCAGTCATACCGCCGTACAATGCTACGATTCCTTCTTCCCGCAGAACTACACGCAAGCATTGCCATAGTCCAGTGTATTTCAAGACTCCGTTTTCTGCTGGCTGTCGAAGACGTGTACGGATCACCTCATGTGGATACGATACACAGGCTGCAACAAACTTCGATATCGCTGCCGCTCCAACATTCCCCATCCAATCTATGAGACAATATCAGATGAGTTTGTTACACTGTAAATCCTTCCAATCTTACCTCGCAAACTCTTCCCTCCGATTGTTCTTTCTTGAGAAATATTTGATTTTGGAATGGCCCATTTCTTTTTCAGATCTTCATATATCACCCACTGTAATGTGCCTTCCACTACTCCTAGATAGGAAGCGCTCATTCCTTTATACAGGCCCCTAATTCCTTCTCCACGCAATATGTTCAAAATACAGTCCAAGCTATTTCTGTACTGTTGTTGACCATTCCCTTGCAATTGTAACCGTGTCTTAACCACCCATATAGGATTAGTCGCCGTCGCGGTGCAAATGCCAGCTGTCGCAGCGGAGATTAAATGAACCCCAGCAGTTTCCTTGCCATCATTAAGCTCTGTGTATATTTTCTTGCCATTGCCGTAGGTAAAAAAGTTTATAGATCTTCTCATCCGTTAGCTAGTAGAATATACAACGCGCGATACATACCTTGCAGGAATTACACCGATTAAGTTCGGACCAAGGCCTTTAAAATAACCTCGAACTCCTTCCACCTGTTTTATGCGACTATTTCCCCGAACCATCCATGTTAGACTTCATTCAGGTCATCCATACAAGTCAAAACACTTACGCTAAAAGTTTTGCAGTTTCCAAAAAATGACCGACGATAAAATGTGTCTGAAATCCATTAGGTCGCATTCGCGTTTGTTGATAAAAAGTCGACTTTAAGTAGGACACAAAAAAAAGCAAAAGACGGGATCAACACATGATCGGTGCTTCGGTCAATTCCTCTGTTACCTGAAGTCGTGTCTTTACTACGTCCAGAGGAGAGGTACATATAGCACCAGCCAGACCTCCGACACTGTAGTTGAGAGACAAGAAGTAAGTAACATGGCTTGATCAAACGAAAGAGGCGTACCCTCCGGCGACAAAGTGAACATAAGAGCGAGATTCTTTGGTTAAGGCGACAGTGGCAGGTTTTGGTGTTGTTTCCAATTGCACGAGCGATCTTGAAGTGATAGACGACATTTTCCGAGTTCACCTCCAGGGACTGAACAGGAAAAGGCAGGGTAGGAATTTTATTTTTTCGAAAAGAAGTCATTTTGTTCTTCCGCAAAAGGCTTGTCAAACCTTTGACCAATCAATGGCTTCCTTCGGAAATGTCGTTTAGCCGGCATGGATCGCTCAGTACAAGTCAACCTTTGTCCTTACAAGTCTTCTCGAGGTATAGGCTGCCATTGTTCCATCTTTTTCATTGTTTGCACATTAAATTCAATGTAATCTTATTGCAAGCACGGATTTGTTTGTTTTCGCCATTGTTTACATTTTCGTCACCCTGTGTATTTTCCGTGCAAGGTTGACAATGAATTCCGTGCATAGATTTGTATAGTCAATGCAGATCTTCATTAGTAGAATCATTAATAATGCTGATGTTGAGAATGTGCAAGCAACTAATTCAGCATGTAGGAGAGAGAATATATATGTTCTAAGTCTCGGCGCTTGCAGTTCATTTACTTTCTTCTGCGATATAATGAACAAAATGAAAGACGGAATGGTGATGCTATTGAAGTTTAGAATTGCCGGCAATTAGGTCAACCGAACGCTTCCACTCGATGACTTGACAGAATACATCCGCTAGCTATCGCTTCCTATTTCTTCTGTGATATCATCCATATTCTTAAAAAGGACCATGACTGAGACAGGTCGAATAAATAAGATGCCCCATACAAGAGTGTATCATGGATTTTACAATCGGTTCACCTTGATCTCCAAATGGTGATATTAGCTGAAGCTATTGTCTTATCCCTGTATTCTTCCCATCCAACTGCATGATCATATTGATACAACTGCATGTTTGAATTTCTAGGGCGTTTTTCACGTAAAAATCGCGCAACGCTCGTCGTTTCGCTACTATGACGTCGGCTTCGCATCTGCAACGTCCTAAACGTATAATGACTGATAGTACAGAAGACAGCGAGCTCCAGCAAATGAAACAATAGCTGAATAACGGAACGCGACGGTCCACTACTGGAGGATGTGATGTTACGCCGACTTCCAAAGGATGATATGAAAAATTCGGCATACGTTAGAATTTCGTCCAGAGCAATAAGCATTCCCAATAATGGGAAAATATAAGCTTAATGCACCACAATTAAAGAACCATGAAACCTTTAGATTTGGATAAAAACCAGGCGAAAGAAGAATACGGCTGCTGCGTACCTTTGCAAGGATATGACCGCAAGGTTGCTAAAGCAGCAATTGATTGGCTAGAAGCTAATGATGTCACAAAAGCAATTGTGAAAAAAATTTTGATCGATAAAAAACTTTGCACCACCGCGGATAGGATACTTCTTTCTCTTCTTCGCGGTATACTAACATGGGTGGTGCCTCCAGAACTTGTAAGCAAACAGTACAATTTCGGTACACATTGTAGTTACTGAACTAATAAACGTTGAAAAAAAAGACTCCAAGACCTACAAGGTCCCCAAGCGTCCTTTCGAATCTGCTCGTCTCGACCAAGAATTGAAGTTGGTCGGTGAGTACGGTCTCAAGAACAAGAAGGAAGTCTGGCGTGTCGGTTTGACCTTGTCCAAGATCCGTCGTGCTGCTCGTGAGCTTTTGACTTTGGATGAGAAGGACCCCAAGCGTCTTTTCGAGGGTAACGCCTTGATTCGCCGTCTTGTCCGCATTGGTGTCTTGGACGAGTCCCGTATGAAGCTCGATTACGTCTTGGGTCTTAAGATCGAAGACTTCTTGGAGCGTCGTCTCCAAACTCAGGTGTTCAAGCTTGGTCTTGCCAAGTCCATTCACCACGCCCGTGTCTTGATCCGTCAGCGTCACATTCGTGTTGGCAAGCAGATTGTCAACGTTCCTTCCTTCATCGTTCGTTTGGAGTCCCAGAAGCACATCGACTTCGCTTTGACCTCTCCCTACGGTGGTGGCCGTGCTGGTCGTGTCAAGAGAAAGAGAGCCGCTGCTGCTGCTGGTGGTGCTGAGGAGGAAGATGAGGAATAAACTTTTTCTTCCCGATTCTCGTAAAATAAAAGAGCTTAATTGCGCCAGGACACAAAAGGTTTGGGTTTTTAAACGTCTTGTAGACAAAAGGTACATGAAAAAAAGGGTTGTGTGCGCTAAGCCACCGTCGGCATGTTGTGTGGGTGAGCTTGACTTCACATGTGGCTTCAACGGGAAATTTTGGAGAACGTCAAAAAACGTAACCTGATATCAGTGGGCATTGCGAGGGTACTTTTTGCCTTAAGCCCTGAGTGAGACCCTGAAACTCGGCAAGATTCATTCGGTAAAGCGCCCGTCTAGAGAAGCCTTTCAATTTTCGCCCGCCCTGTGCCTCGAGTTTATGCGTCTTTAGACATGTAGAATAGTGGATTAAAGGCATTGATCCTTCAATAAACGCTATATATGAAAAGCATACAAACTTTCATATCGTATTTTCTTATACAGCCTGAGCTAGTCTAATGTCAGCAAAAGCCACTTGATATGACTGCGACGTCAACCGACTTTAGCGATTTATAACTGATCAGTTTAAATAGGATCGCTTCTCGTATAAGATCCAAAATATGTAGTGTTGCTACTTTTAAGCAAAGAGTTCTATTTGCTACATCAGTTTATCCAAGGATAGCTTCATTGCTACCCTTGTGGCCCCCTATCTCCTGGCTTTTTTCACACACATCGTATGTTCTTTGTTGGCTGTTTCTTCTATAAGTTTGTAGAGCTCCATCCTTCTCCTAACGAAGCGACACTCTTTCCTCGATTTTCTCTAAGAGGTGCCATAGGTATTTGCTAAGTATTCGCAAATGAACGACCAGGCCGGCTAACGCTATACTCTCCTCAGATATCCATTACAGTCATAATGTGTCTGTCGATCTCATAGTAAGGTGACGATGAGGTGCTGCGTAGACCTTTGGACGGATGCAATTTGGTCGCTATTTAATACTTGGCCCAGAGATGTGGACGACAGGACAGAGGGTGAATCTTGGCTGAAATAAGCATTTGACAGAGCGAAAAAGTTTGACATGTTTTGGTTAACCTTTTAGGAATCACCTACATAGGAAGCCTGTATTGCGTGTATTGAGGAGCAGAGAGCATGGTAGAAACCAGTTTAGGCATTGCTAACTGAATCATTTGGCTAATGAAGAAGTCCTCATGATTTTCCCTCAGCAACGCAAGTAGTTCCTGTTCAAAATACTTGTAGAAGTCTGTTGCAAGTTCAAAAGTACTAAAGATGAAAATAATTTATTTAACGTCTCAAATGAGCACAGGACGAAAATATCGTATATTTGCTCATGATTGTTACAGTGACTCTCCTCTAATTTCAAGGCTTCCGTTCCTTTAGCGAGCTTGAAGTTACAGAGAGTTTAAAGTTAACGGTAGTGTTAGCCCATAAAAACACATGTTTTACCACTTTACCTTCGTTCCTGCAACTCCCTTAAACTTATCGAAGTATTGAAATTATCAAGAGTGAAATTAAGGAGCATTGACTTTATGCGCTAGAAAGCATGGACGATACGGATTAGCATATAAGTATTGGAAAAAGAGCGGAAGATGTATTTGTATTATAAACTTACCGGAACGTCCAGAGCGCCTTGATAGGCGAATAGGGCGCCATCTCTGGACATTATGGCTGACTGGACCCCTTCTCCGAGTCAGTGGCACAAGTAGATGATTTATGGGTCAGTCTTTAACGGAGCCTCGTGGATGAATACTCGGGCTGTTTGGTTTGCGAAATTGCGGTCGTAAGGTTAACCGTCTTGCCTTGCTTCCAGCCGGTGAATGATCGCGCCTTTGATAGCTGGAGTAAGGCTGACCCATTGCATAGCGTATTTCCCGCGGAGACGCTCCGTCGCTGCAATGTACGATCCGCGAGTATATCTAGTCTGTCTTCGTGCCTTCCCCGAAGCCAGGTTTTTCTTGGCTTGTCTTGCGGCGTGGCTGGTACTCTTGGCTGATATTTGATCGCCATGGAAGACCAGACATTGCAATTCTGCTTCTGTTGCTGTTGTCTGTTGGCGTTCAGGAAACCCAGCGCAAAGTCTTGAACGAGCCCAAGAAGTCGCAGCAAAAGTCAATGTAAACGAACCTGACTTGCTGCTGCCGCAGATGGTCGGATATGTTGGCCCCGGTCGTCACTCCTTTGTGTCACAGATAGGTATGAAGTCCTTTTAGAAGCATGCTGCTACAAAGAAGTGGGCTGCAATACATACGGGCAAATAATTACGTATGCGATACTGACAAGTGCTTGTCCGTAAATAAAAGCCTTTGGATGTATCCTGTCTTCTCCCTTTTTAATCATGCTATCAGTATCTATATGGGATATGTACGTCTTAATTACAACACCTACTGTTTTGAAACAAAAAGTACAGCAAAACGAAAAAGACGCTGAAAAGAATTTGGTGTTTCTAATCCTTGTCAATGTTATTAGTAGAGCTGTTAGTAATACGTTAACCCATGCGATCAGGATACGCTTACAAGAAAAATGGAAAAAGGAAAATGAAGAAAAGGTGAAGAGCGAATTGGTTAAAGTGACTTTTACGCAAAATGAGGAAGTAAATATAAAGTGAAAAAGAAGTGTGTGTGTTTATCTCACACTGTTACTCCTTTGTATGCATTGTCGCCACAATGTATCAGGAAAAAAGGGGACGGCAAATCATAAGAAGTATTTAACAAGACGTGCAAAAGTAGTGCGTGTAAAGGTCAAGAGAGAAGAGAACAGTAAGATACCGTGAGACTTTTTTACACCCTTTATTTAGAGTGAGAATTGGTCCCTTTTATATGTCTCGACTAGTAAAATTGGGTTTAGGACAGCGATTGTGATTGAACTTCATCTCATATCTTGTTTGATCACTTGCGGATAAACCATGTCGTCAGTCAAAGGTGCTTTCTTTATCTCCACTTCAAAGGTCCGTAAAAAAGCTTTTATTATATAATGTCACATGTAACATTCCATAACTGTAAGAAAGGTCCACAGAACTTGGTAGCTATGTATTATTCTATGAATTATCTGCATAACATAAGTCTTGTAGGCTTTTTGAGGAGAAAGAAGACGTGATTAGGTTTAGTCAAGCATAGAAAAAGAAAGGATTGCATCAAGAGATATTTGAAATAAGGTTTAAGGTGTCAACCTATCAAAGTTATGAAGATGCTGTCTAAGCTAGCTACAAAAAAGACTGAAGCCTAAATGAAAACAAAGTTTATACAGACTTGAAATATATTTTCTATGAGCATAGGTCTTATCTAAGATGCATCATATTTGCAGTTGCAGTAAATATATTTTCAGAAGGATAAGACCATTTTGTAGGCAGGTTTCTGTATTCAATATAAAGGTTTGAAGGATTGCTTCAAATTTCTTTCTTCTCTCAATATTAGAGAACGAAGAGTAATTTTATTATTTATTTTACCAGTTCTTTTTTACTTATAAAGGAGTAAACTGCAAGTTGGTCAAATGTATAGTTGTGAAAGGAGTCTTTCTTTGTTTGCTATATATGTAATGATCATTATTAACGACATCTACCGCGATAGATTACTGTTTGTTCCAAAGGAAACGTTGACTCTGATAACCGTAGTTTGTCTATATTATAGAAAATAAAAAAATTTGCACACAATATATATCTGTGGAATACCATTGTAAAAGAAACGAAAAGGCAAAGAAAGTTAAATATGTAATATGGTTTCTGCCTGCAGGATATTCGGGGAATCTACTATTAGTGTTTCTATACGCAGCAAGAAAAACCATGAGTACACTCATCTACTACAATGAAATTGATGCGGAGTCAAGATTGGTTACTTCACAAAAGGATATATGAACATGATAAAACGATGACAAGAATCGCGAAAACGGAAATATTATGAAAAAGACGATTTATATCAAAGCCGACGTTATAAACTTGTATTGTGTTCAAGTTGATGGTGGCTGTGCTCATGGCGCCCATAATGATCACGGTACTCGCGTTGGCCGTGGTGGCTGTGGTGGCGGTCATGGTGTAAGTTAGCTTTTCATCATAGTTGCTAGTCTTCAAAACTAAATACTAAGAATGTTTCAATCAGAGCCGAAGAAGGCGCCCTTATTGGCATCAATAGCAGGAGAAGCAGGGGGTTATCATTGGATGATGCTACCCTCCAGAAGCTGCGATAAACAGCTTATGGTAATAAACTTCTTTTAATTTGCTGCTTTTTTCACTCCTTTCTGTTAGGTTTTCTTTATTCTTCAGAGAATATATATTGCTTTCTAATGGCCTCTGAGGTCTTCTTCAATATGATCCGAAAGTTTGTCTGCATAATGCACCGCAAAATATTATCCTGGCATGTCTTTGACTTAAGTACACAAAAGTTACGTTATCTTCGAGCACATCCTAGAAAAGTGTATCAGTTCATGTCATTCATATCATTGTACGATAATCCTCCTGGTGCATTTCCCAAATACTGCATGTACGAACTTAGTCCAGGGTAACAAGTCTATCGTTTTTTGATCAATGATATCCCCATTTTCATCTTGATTGATAGGATTATGTCATGTTAAATACTAAAGTAATGAAAGAAACAACGAAGGATGAAGACAAACGGGAATAAACTAATAGGCGACCCGGTTTGGCTAAGGCAGTAATATTTTGGTTAGAGACAGATGAGCGGAATTATAGTAAAGTATAGCCACGTGGATAATATCATTTCTATTGCAGGTGAAAGAATAAATAAAAATCGACTTGCCGTGATTTTCAAAATTCGAGATAAGACGGTCTGTTTCTCCATAGGACAGATTGTTAAGAGTATTAGATGTGTTATGTTTCCCGTCTGTAGCGCCTGCAGGTTATCTTAGAGATTTTTATAAATTGATTTACTTTGTGAGGTATGGAAAATAAGCGGACATTGTTGTGACATTTAGTTGCGATGGGCTACGGCTTTGATTGTTTATGTGTTGCGAAATTAACTTGCGAAATACTGTACAAATAATGAAAGGTAGATTACAATTTGGTGTCCTGCCGGGGATATGCGTTTTCTGCTAATGAAAGGTTTAGTAAGAATATAAGCTAACTTCTTGTATTATACGATTTTGTAACAACTTACCGAGCCGATTTCCGATAGTCCGCGCTATAGATGGATTGTCCACTCTGGTCGAAGCTGGATTCGGTGGGGCGTTGTTGACAGTATTACTGGATGAAGCGTCTGCACCATGGACTGCTCCGCGTCTATCCATCATGACATAGTGTAACTGCATACGCATGCCATGACAGACTGCACGTAGACTTTGCATTTCTTCTTGCAGACGAAATGTTTCTGTCATCAGCGCTACGTTTTGTTTTAGTTCCAAAGATGCAAGATTCGCGCTGAGGGTATCAATCTCGTCTTTCAGTTGTTGAGTTTCTAACTGGAGAGGCTCCTGAGGTATCGGATTCTCTGAAAAATCGTCATGAGGGAAATGCAAAGGAAACATGGTATTAAGCTGATTAAATAGAGATTGAACTTGCTGGCGCACTTCTTCCTGCTGCTGCCGTAGTCCATTGTTTTCGTTCCGCAAACGCTGGATTTCCTCTCGAAGACTCTTTTCTTGTTGGCGTTGTAGATAAAGATAATGTTTGATTCCTTCATATGAACATTTTTCTAAGTGACCAGGTAATTCTTTTCGCGGACCCTTCCATTCACATCCAAATTCATCATGAACACATGCAACTGGGTGAAAAGGGCAACTTAATAAGTGTGCGGTATGTTGGGAGCGTGATCTCGAGGTCTCGCAATGAGGGCATCGAATCATTTCTGCGGGACATAGTTTATGATGATCCTGCGAGAATAATATGAGATCCTGCGAACCACTTTTATCGGAGTATTCTAATACCTCTAATTCAAGAGCCCTCATCTTTTTCTTGCACATCGTGCATTCAGTGCTCCGATATATGCAAGTAGAAATATGATTGATGAGGTCTTTTTTCAGTATCAGCTCTTTACATTCATTCATTTGGCAAGGAGTAAAAGTATATTGGCAGTCTTGTTTGACGTGATTCTCAATAAATTGTCGTTGACCAGTGTGGTTGCAACCATATTCATTTCGGGGACATTGAACGGTCAGTTCATTCACCATGTTGACAATAATTTTCACAGCAGGTTGCAAATCGGACATGGCAAGTGAAGAACGGTCGATAGGACAAAGACCAGCCGCTTCTACAGCCTGGTATATACATGTCTGGCAGAAGGTATGACTATAAAAGCACGAATAAAAAAAGAGAACAGGTCGTTGGTTGGAGGCTTCCCATTGCTTTTTCTAAAGGGGAAAGCTTTATGCTTACCCACAAGGGGAGACTACGGGATCAATAAAAGGCGTTTGACATATGCAACATATCAAGTTTGCATTGATTGTGTCCACATAGTTGAGAGACCTTAAATCGAAGTCCTCTTCGGTCGACATGGAAGGGGAGTGTGAGTGAAAAATATCAAAGCAGCAGGGCTGAGAAATCAGCGGGCGTCCGAAAACGGCGGATTCACATGCATTTCAGTGGAGTGACTGGATATCCACCGCACATCAAATGGCAAGATACGTCATATATTACTGGCAATGATCTGATTGGTTTAGTAGCTTATAAGCAAAAGTTGATTTTCCAATGAACGGTGGTGTAGAGCCCAGCGGGGGGGTTAGAACTAAACATAAGTCCCAGTTCGTGTTTTGTAATCTTTTTCCTTTTTTCCTCTGTTGGACTTAACAAAACATCTTTGTTTTCACTTACTTTGACCGTTTCCCAATACTTTCTCATCTTACCTACAAACTTTCATAATGGCCAAGGAAAAAGCTACCAAGAAAAATCAGAGTAAGTATATGACCCATTTTCTTCTATTGGATTTGTCACCGTGGAGCGTGTCACTCACACAAAAATAATCGCAGCCAAGAAGCTCTCTCCCTACAACAAGTTTATCAAGGTAAAAGAAATAATCCTTCTATCTCTCTCTCATGGATAAGTAACAAACCTCCTTCCCTCTATATACATAGTCTGAGCTCGCCAGATTGAAGGCTGAAAACCCCGGTATCCTTCACAAGGAGGTAAGTATTTCTTTTTTTTTGGCGTCCTTTTCCTTTCCCACTTTTTTTTTCTTTTTCGCCAATTTTTTTTTTTTTCGCGTTCAAAAATTTTTTTCTCTTTTTTGCTTAAAAAATGCGTCCAGACTCTGACACGCGCGTCGTGTTTGACCTTTTCAATTTTTTTGTCTCGCTTTCATTATGTTAACATGACGCTATGGTATACTAACGCACCTATTTTTTTATTATCCCCTTGGTAACGTATCCAGGCATTCAAGCAAGCTGTAAGTTACAAAGGAAAAAAAGGTCTCATTAGCGCTGAGTTTGATTGACATTTGATTAGGCCCAAAACTGGACCAAGTCCCCAGAGAACCCTAAGAACAAGGAAGAAAAGAAGGAAACCAAGGAAAAGGAAGCTTCCAAATAAACAGGAAGAAAAGCAGGCAGTTTTTCATCAATCCTTTTTTTCTCTCTCTTCTTTCATCTTTATGTATATGTTGCAACTAGCTCATCGTTTCTGAACTCTGTTCTTTTTTTATAAAAAAGGTGGTCAGCTTGTATTGACAAATCACATTTGATGTACATGAGATGATGGGGAACTTTTTTTTTGTTTATTGAATGTTAAAGGATGATACAAGGTTTTTAGAGCAAAAGGGTGTGTGGGAAGGCAAATGATTTAACCTTGAACACGTGGTATTGGTTACGGTTGACACTACGACGACAATTACCATGGTAGCTTGGTCTTTCTATGACAGGATAGCATTAGCGATCTCTCGTTATCTTGCACTTATTTTTCCGGAATCAGATAACCACCCCCAAGAAGTGCTTTTTACAAATTTTGCTTCCGGAACATACTAGAAAAGGAATAATGGATGTTCTGCATAAGCACAAGGTGCCGTGCCAAACAATGCACGTAATATACATTTCACCCTTATTAAATCTGAAACGCCTAGTCATACTATTACCCATATATGAAGCTATATAATAATAAAAAATGAAAGATATCGTTCGTAATGGCTACATAAAAGGGTTCATGCATGGGGTGGTCTGTTCGTGCCCTCTTGTTCTGCAGACAACTGAGGTAAATCCACCTTTTGCTTAAAGTTGCTGGCATAAACAGAAGCTTTGAATAGTGTAAAGACAGTGGACATTTTCTTTTCCACATTACGTAGCTTGGCGATGAGTTGATCCACTTCTGCACCGTTGTTCATAGCCAGTAGTTCGTTCAACTAAAATTCCCCCAACAATAAAGCCTTAGCAAACCATATAAAAAAAGCCTAAACCATGCCGTTGCTTCACTCGTACACATCTTTACCCTAGCAATGTTTGCCACCAACTTTTGCGTTTCGTTAAGAATGGCATCTTCCAATGTCCACATGGACTAGCTTGCTTTTACAAGAAGAAAAAAAAGACACTGGATTTTTGACGTGACTTTGCTCAATCTCATATTTGTTTTTTTTCTTGCCTCTGTTCCTTTTCGTTCATTCGAACCATGGCATCTTCCGTATCTGCCGCCGTTGCTGAACCATTGACAATGTTCATCGTTGTTCGTAAAGACTTGGCCAAAGTGAGATATTCAATTAACTGGAAGAACGTGGGGCATAACCAGTGACATATTGTGGTACTATAGACGTTAAAGTGGCCTACTGGCAGGTACGAGAAATCGGTATTATAACTTTCCTCATATCGTAATACCGTAAAAAAAGTGTAATGGCACAAGCATGCCATGCGGCCACTGCTATTTTACATACCACTCGGGATGAATCCAATACGAAGGAATATCTTGATGATATTCATGGTATGCATAAGGTTGTGTTGGAGGTAATCTTAGTCCCTTTTTTTTTTTTTTTTTTTTCGAAAACTGCAACAGTCTTACAATCTTCTTTAGACAAAGAACGTTGACACTCTGGAAAAGCTCGCAGAAGCTCTTACTGAATACCAAGTGCCGTACCTGAAATGGACAGAACAACCAGAAAATATCGTGACCGCATTGGCAACGGCTCCGTTGCGTGGCAGGAAACCAGAAGTCAAAGATGTTTTCAAAAAATACTGCTCACTTTATCGCTAAAGTCCATCTAATCTACTACAGCCGAATAAAACAAGTCCAGAAGCAAAGATCTTTTCTTTTTTTCATGCTGATAATTTTTTTTGGAACATGGGATCCAACAGATTTTCTAAGAATGAAACCCATGCGAAATCCATAATTGTCCCTCTGTGCAGTGTATTCATATGAGAGATGAATTAAGGAACGATATTGAACTTGACAATGGGAGAACGGAAACCAACAAATAAATAGAAAGATAAGAAGCAAGATAACAATGCCGTGAAAAGATCAGACTATTGGCTGCAGAAAGAGTGTGGTGTACATCGTTATGTAAGGGATTGGCTCACAAGGGTTTATGCCGACATTGACTGGTTGACATCATTCCGGGCGGCGCGTGCTTTTTTGCTTTATTATTTCTAAGTTCTGATATGCGATACATTTTCCTTCCTCATTAGCATAAAATAAGAATGGCCCAGCCTGTGTAAGTGGTAAATCCCGGGGGGGGGATCCTCTCTTCGTGCGTGCTTGTTAAAGAATGCTTCGGCTAACACGATAAACGATTCATTGCTGTACTTTAGTGCTGATATTGGACTTATTGGTTTGGCCGTCATGGTACGTCTTATGGACAATTTGGATTTTGCTCATTCTTATATACGTATTGCAAATCGCAGGGTCAAAATCTCATTCTCAATATGAATGATCACGGTTTTGTCGTATGCGCTTACAATCGAACGACTTCTAAAGTAGACCATTTCCTCGAAAACGAAGCAAAAGGTAACCTTTCCATATGCTCAAAAACACTGACCATAGCGGGTCTAATGTCTCTTATTTGCTTTCTTCTTGTTGGTTAGGCACGAAAATTGTGGGTGCCCATTCTGTCCAAGAACTTTGCCAGAAGCTTAAAAAGCCAAGAAGAGTCATGTTGCTTGTAAAGGCTGGTTCAGCTGTGGATGACTTTATTCAACAGCTCTTACCTTATATGGATCCCGGAGATATTATTATTGATGGTGGTAACTCACATTTTCCGGATTCGATCCGTCGAACAGAGGAATTGGAAAAGAAGCAGATCTTATTTGTTGGTTCTGGCGTTTCGGGCGGTGAGGAAGGTGCTCGCTTTGGTCCATCTCTTATGCCTGGTGGAAACCCCGCAGCATGGGAGCATATCAAGCCCATCTTTCAATCCATTGCAGCCAAGGCACCGGATGGTGCACCCTGCTGCGATTGGGTCGGTGAAACAGGAGCCGGTCACTACGTAAAGATGGTCCATAACGGCATAGGTAAGACGAATAACACAGCGAATGATATCCGAGTAAATTCGTGCTATCTGTAGAATACGGAGATATGCAATTGATTTCGGAGGTCTATCACATTATGAAGGAAGGTCTCGGTCTCAGCCCAGATGAAATGGCACATGTGTTTGAAGAGTGGAACAAAGGAGATTTGGACTCATATCTCATTGAAATTACCCGGGATATACTCAAATTCAAAGACACCGATGACAAACCCTTGGTAGAAAAGATCAGAGATACGGCTGGCCAGAAAGGCACCGGCAAATGGACAGGGATCGACTCATTAGACCGTGGGATCCCGGTCACGCTGATCGGTGAGGCAGTATATGCCCGATGCTTATCTGCAATCAAGGATGAACGTGTTCGTGCCTCCAAAATCCTTGTGGGCCCAAAGGCCAAGTATACACAAGGTAACCGAGACCAATTCTTGGATCAGCTTGGCCAGGCATTGTACGCATCCAAAATCGTATCTTATGCCCAAGGTTTTATGTTGATGCGTCAAGCTGCAGCAGACTATGGCTGGCATCTGAATAACGCCGGCATTGCCCTTATGTGGCGTGGTGGCTGTATCATCCGATCTGTCTTTCTAGGAAAGATAAAGGATGCTTATACAAACAATCCAAAGCTAGAAAATCTTTTATTCGATCCGTTTTTCCAAAAAGCTACCGAGAAAGCACAGAACGCCTGGCGAAACGTGGTAGCTCAGGCGGTATTGATGGGTATTCCCACACCTGCCCTCTCAACGGCTCTTAACTTCTATGACGGTCTGCGTCATGACTTGCTCCCTGCTAACTTGCTCCAGGCCCAACGTGATTACTTTGGTGCTCATACTTATGAATTGCTCGATGCTCCTGGCAAATTTGTCCATACCAATTGGACAGGTCGTGGTGGAAATGTCTCTGCTTCGACGTATCTTGCCTGAATACTGATAGTAAAACCAAGAGCTTTGTTACTTTTTTTAGTCACTCAACAGAGAATTTTCTTCTCCGCGCTTTAATCTCCCTTTACTTCTTCATCTTACCAACCTATGCGACAGCTTTGGGTCGCTTTCATTCTCTTCTTGGGATGGCGTGTGCATGCTGCCGCTGTCTCTCTGGGTCCACAGAATTTTAAGACTTTAACTGCCAAGGGAACTTGGTAAAGAAAATCAAAGACTACTTAAAGAAAACCAATGTTAAAAAGGCAATCAACGACATTGAGGCTGATTATTGCTTTGTAAGGTTCATCGAATTCTTTTCTCCCTACTGTCCTGCTTGTCAGCAATTTGGTAAATTCACCATTCAGATCCTTGCTGTAGAAGATTTCGACCAATAACGCTCATAACTTCATAGCACCCACCTGGTCCAAGCTAGTTACTGAGCACGAGGACCGGTTAAAAGACGATATCCACTTTGGCACTGTAGATTGCTCTGCTTTTGGTGACCTATGTCGTAAATATACAGAGGAAGGGGTTCCTTCTGTACAATATTTCCATCACGGAGAAAAAGTGGATGCTTTCAAAGGCGCCCGCGAATGGGACGCATTGCTAGCCTACATAGCAGAACGCGCCAAGATCGACGAACAGAAAGAACACATAAACAATGTCAAAAACCCTAACCCATCAGGGACATCCGTTGACCTAGATCGTGAAAAGATATTAGCCATCCAAGCAGGTCCTGATAGACCCTGGTTTATTAAATATTATTCGCCATCCTGTATGCATTGCCAAGCCCTTGCCCCGACATGGGAAAAGATGGCGAAAGAGTTACAGAACGAAATTGACGTGGGTGAGGTAAACTGTCTCGTGGATAAAGGTAAAGGTCTGGTTTGATTGAGTTTCGCCCCTCTCATTATAATGGGTGGTTTGAAGGACATTGTGTCGATTATGGCATTTCATACTATCCGACAATCAAACTGTAAGAAAAGAAGCGAAAGCAATTGAGACGAAATAATTAACTTTTAACCAAGTTTTGCGAATGGGGATGTTCAAGAATATAAAGGCGATCGTTCGTTAGTTAGTCTGGTCGGTTTCGTGAAACAACGCGTTGGGTAAAAAAGCTGCCATTCTCTTGAGTTTTATAAACTCATATTCACTTATTTTTGTTTTGGTTATGTAGATCGCAAGTGAAGCACGTTAGTGGAACCCAGCTTGCACAACGAGTCGAAGAAGATGGTGTTGCTTTGGTCTATTTATACAATAAGGAAAAAGATGGCCTTCCGGTACATGATCAACGCTTAAAGATATGCTCTGCAACACCCCAACTAATCGGTTCTTTTGGTAACCATAGGATCTCTTACAGGAAGTGGCAAAGGAAGCGGGCACTGGGATCAAATTCTATGCAAGCAACGACGAAGTAGCCATTCGACAGTATCGTCTGGGCCCTTCCGATCTACCAGCGGCAGTTATTGTTAAAGATGGAAGACACATTATCTACCCTTCTCGGGAGTTTAAGAACACTCCAGAAGTGCGTGATGCTTTTATCAAGTGGATACAGATAGAAAAATTCCCCTTAGTGAGCCAAATCGGCCCTACTAATGCACCAGAAATTCTTAAAGGAGACCGTCTCGTCATTTTAGCTGTAATCAACCACGATGACACTTTAAATACCAAGAAGTTCCGCCAGTTGGCCGAGACATGGACATCGAACGACCGTAAGCAGCGCAACAAGAGCGATCGAATTTTGTTTGCTGAATTGGATGGCATCGACTATGCCGATCATGCCAAAACAGCGTACGGTATCACCAAGAACAACATTCCCGCCATTCTCATTCTCGATCCTGCGGTAAATTGATATGATTACCACATAAGAAGGGATATTGATTTCTTTACTTTGGTTTGGGCGTATAGAGAAACCAGTATTTTGTGAATGACCAACAGCAGAAAAAGCTTTCAATGGACCAGCCAAAGATCCTAGCAAAAATGTTGGAAGACATTTCGGCAGGTCGTGTTGCTGGAGTTTCGACTTTACCTATTCACGAAAAGGCAGGCTTAAAGCTACGAGAAGGCATGGCCCTTGCACAATCGCATTGGCTTCTCAGCTGTACCACTTTTTCAGTCGTAGGTGTCTTGCTCTATAAGTTTATGGGCCGAAGAAAGTCGCGTCATCCAATCTTACCACTCAAGCAGCAACAGTCAGCATTAGAACATAATGATTAAATCTAAGCTACCCTCATGTCAAAGCAACGCTTTCCTTCTTCTTGTATTTGTAACTATTTCTTTTTTAGTTGAGGCAATTAGGTATCATAATAGAGAAAGCTAAAAAAAAAAGTGTACAACATTCTGTTTCAACTTCATGAGTCGGAAGCGACGGTCGCTGTATTTTCAGCCGATTGCATCAGATGGGGAGTCTGTCTCGGTGCATCTAATGGTGATGACGACCGATGGCGTCGATAACGGCGATCAGTGGATAAAAGATGGTCAGACGGAGACGAGGTTGGGAATGGACGGCGGGGTAATGGACTTCGGATCGATGACTCGGGCGAAGTGGTATTGTCCACTGGGGAAGGCGAAGCTGGGTGGTGTTGTATTCTGCCAACGCTGGTATCAATTGGCGGTAAAACTGGTTTATTACCGCTCGCAGATTTTGGTGTAGATGAAGAGTTATCTGCATCTGATGGGTTTTTGGTGGTTCTCGGGCGTTTTTGCTTATCCCGATGCGGTTTAGGCGTGCCGTTATTGTGGCTACCGCTTCCTCGTTTAATTTTTGCTTTGAGTGCTTCCATGACTCTATCATGCGATAGCTCGGACTGCTTAGAATAGCATGACCGTGTCTGTTTCAAAGACGGATCCTCTTCATCAGCACTCACCGTTGGAGCAGCAGCCGCAGGTGAAATAGGTGACAGTTGCTGCTTACGTTGTGTGTTGGAGGGCGGTCGAAGCAAATGGGATGAGCTCTGTTGGGGTGCATAAGAATAATAATGAGGTCTGGGAGAAACCAAGCAGTCATTTCCTCCTCCTCCTCCTCCTGCTGCTGTTGGAGTCGGACAAAGAGGGTGAGCAGAGTGTGGATAATAATAAGGAGAGGGCGGTGGCCGTGCACTGTTCTGCGTCTTTGCGGGTATCTGATTGGTTTCTGCCGAACCGGTGATCCGTGCGATGACTTGCTGTTGCAGTGGGGCTAGGCCATGGTATCCAATCGAGCTCGACAGATTAGCGCTACTAGATAACGGAGCATGCAATGGTGCTGGTGCTCGATAGGTTGACTTTATCTGCTCACGTGCAAGTTCGAGATCGATCTGTCGTTGTTGAATACGAGCAAGTTCAATCAAAAGGCCATCCCTAGCAGTTCGTTTCTACTATAATAAGTCATAAGTTGGTTTGCCTTAGTTTGCTTTTACTTTATCCTCTGCAGCTTTTGCAGCCAAGACTTGCTTCATAATGTCGGGATCATTCTGATATCTATCGAGTATCTCCTTTACGCTTATGTCTGTAGGTGACTCCGGTTCTGCACCATCATTGTTAGCTGATGATGCCGGAATGGGCCATTGAAATGCAGATGACTGTCGGCGTGAACCGCAAGGGGACGACATCGGTTGGATACAGTTGAAACGCGTTAAACTCTCATGCTCAACGAAATTCTCATAAAAACGTCATAATCCTATTTAAAACAGCGATCCGGCCGACATAAAAAAAGAAACCATTATCTTTTGTTTAACACAATATAATGCAGCTGGAAAAGTCGGCTGCAGCGCCAGATACGCATGTACCAATTCCAGAATAACAAATCAGAAAACGAACAATCTAACTTCAAGTGTGTTTTCCAAAACGTGATATTGCTCTTACGTTCATGGACACACCATACTAAAAGCAGAAACGGCTTCGTTAAGTCCCATAAGCATGGATATATATGATAACAAGCTTTTATTTAACTTTTGGCTCAATTGCTTCGGGAATAGATTTAAGTTCTCCTGTCTCAAAGAAAGTTTTGAGATAGATTTCTAATCGTGCAATATCAGCCTTATTATCATGATTATGTTGTAAAGGGATCGCAGGTACAATGTGGTCGAGAATAACACGTAACAATTTTGGAAATTGGTGTGGGTATGTCTGGAGCATTCGTTTACCCGCGATCTCGAGAAAACTTTGGATCAGTGCAGGCGAAACTTCGCGTGGTGGCATGTTACATGTTCTAGCCAACCATATCCACCCTTTGGAAATAGGGAACGGGTTTGGCGGTTGTCCTGGATCAGGAACTGTTTGTATCAAGGCTGCAAAAAACATGACAAAGCACTTTTGTCGCTCCAGGTATGGAAGGAATGGCTCGAAAGTTTTGTTATCTTCGTCGTATTCATACCGTAATAGCTTTCTGATCTCGTCGTGTGATAAGTTCTGTTGCTAAGTTAGTATTTGCTTCGAGTCAACACCTACAGTCCAAGTTACCGGATTGTCGTCATGGTATTGCGGAATGAGGTAGGGACACCACTTAAAAAGCCTTGCAATAAGATAATTCGATAGCTCAGGAATGCTGCTACATAATAAAGTGGCGAAGCGACCCAGGAAATAGGCTGCAAAAGGTGTAGCGTGAATTTCCTGCCGTGCTTGCAGCTATGTCTGCATGAATAACGGAATTATTTGGAACTCCACCAACTTACTAGGAACACCTTAGCAGTATGATTCAGCATGACATGGAATGCTTCCATAGACTGATTCTTCGTGTTTAACAGATGATCGCGTAATATACAATACTATTTTTTTTAGAAAAAGGATTGGTGAGTATGACCATACATCCAAGCAAAAAAAAAATTCTGTTTCTCTACCTTTTCAAAAATAACTTCATGTTTGTATTGGAGCTGAATAATAGTACGCTTGATCAATCTTCTGGCTTCGAAACATTGCTTTCTGAACCCGGGCTCTTTCAGCAATGGTTTAATATTTGCTCTGAAATTCTATATTTCGGATTTAGCCCTAACTGTCTACATATATTTTGCGCTTACTTCGATAGTGGCAAAGTATTCCTTATATTCTTCGAGACCTTTCGCTGATGTTGCTATTGACTGAGACTACAAGCGCGGCCAGTTAGAGGAGATTATCAAAGCAATGCATTACCAAACGCTCTTTTCTTTCTTTCTCAGCTGCCTCTTGTCGTCGAGTTTCTTCCTCTTTTCTCTCTTTGTCCTTTCTTTCTTTTTCTGCCTTCGCCTTTTCTTCAGTTGCTCTTTCTTGTTGTACTTTTCGCGCTAATTCAATAGCGGTTTGGATGCGCTGAATCCGTATTAGCAAGCAATCATCATGCTTCTGCATTTCTAAAACATCTACCTTTTCCTGATCTTTGATGCGTCTTTCAACCTCGTTATTCAATGATTCTTGTTCATCCATTCTAGTTTACATACTGATAATTAGATTTTGTGCACAGAAAGGGTTAGCATCACAAGCACGTACAGCACCAAGGCTGCATTGGCTGCAATGATCTCTGCTTGTTGTGTCTTCTTTTCAATGGTTCTTTGGCGTTCTTCCTGCCATGCTTTCTTTCTACGAAGCATTTCTAATCGATATTCTTGATGTCTCCGCAAAATCGCATCGGTGATTGGCGCCTATCTTACTTTAGTTTGGGTCGAAAAAAGAAATAGTATCCAAAATCTTACGATCGATATATGATTAATGGTTTCTTTGTAAGCGTCATATGGTCTGCGCTGCTCGAGCACAAGACGTGCCAGTCGTCGGCGTTGTTCTTCCGGTACAGGGCGACTATACGTATCGAACCGCAACACAAAGTAAGTTCGCTGTATGAATATAGTGAAGAAACAAACAAGTCGTACGGAGTAGGCCATTGCGTTTCCAATGCGTCATCAGAATCCGACTCTGAATCCGAGTCAAAAGGCGCGCTATAAGACACAGGATTCCTAAACCTCGGTTTTTCCATTTTGTCGCTGTAATAGTTATTAATACAAGGAGAAAAAGACGTTTAATATCTTAATTACGTAAGGCAGCTCTCTCGAACTATGCTCTCATCCATAGGCTTATCTGTCTGGTTTCGCAAACTCCTTGTTCCGAACTGGGAAACGAGCTGTGTTTTGTCCGTAGAGGGCAAAAATTGTGTAGTCACATCTCGCTCGTTATTGGCTAAAACATCAGGACATGAAATGCACAGCTTCCAAGGGCAATCACAGACGTCTCGTTCTGTGAACAGACCAAAGCAATATTTACTAAAGAGTGATTAATTAGGTACATCGTTTTGCAAGGAGTAGCAATATTCGACATACGAATTATTTTACCCACGATAACATTGAGAAAATGAAGAACCGAAATTTTATATATAAAACGAGCAAAACGCAATGCAAAAGAGAAAACTGCCGCCATGGATACGGATGCTAAAGGACGATTCTTCTTCTTTTTACTGACAACAGAGTACTGTGCCATCTCATATCATATGTAAAGGGAACATGCAGACGAAGAACACAATATTTTATTCTGATACGTGCATTGTGTGCAGCTTTGGTCTGGATATTGAGAGCTACGCAACTAACTTAAATATATACTACTTTTGCCTGCTCGAGTACTCGAGGCATATCGCCAGAAAAGTTAACCCAAGGGTTAGTGCCGAGTAATTCAGCATAACGTATACCCGGGGCATCATAACGCATCGTGAATTCTTTTGCACCATGACCAAAAGCGACCATGACTCCCTGCTTTGCATCCATCATACCGGCATGTATACCCATGCAATGATAGCTCACCCGCACGGCTGGATCGTCAAGGCCAACGTTATCCACCTGGAAGCGGATAGTAACGCCGTCTTGCAACGTGAAACCTCAGCGAAACGGACCACCAGACACAATCGTCACAACTTCATCAATGTCGGTACTATCGTCGGCGGAGTTGACGAGAAAGCGACCGTACTTTTCCAAAACAGCCTTATGGGTAGCTTGATCCCACGCCAGCGTGTCAGATTTTTGGATAAGGGCCAGTATTCGTTTCTTCTGTCAACTCGCCACCACATTGAACAGCAGGTTGTCTTCCAGCTAGCTTCACTTGCTCCAGCAATTGTTCCCGGTTTAAATAGAAGACAGAGATCAGACGCTCTTTTTTCCTCTTCCGTCAGTGGGCACGTGTGGGATTCCTTGAGAATAGGCTTTGCTTCTTCAGGTATATCCACAGTACTGGTACGGACGCCGATCATCCTCAAGATCTGGTTCACCTTGTCAACACCAACCACGTCTAGTCTCCCATCACTGAATTTAAGCGATAGAATATTTCTTGCAGACACTGTCGAATAATTTGAAGGATCGAAGTTATCACCATTCGCTCTATATATGTATAAACGTCAAGACGTTGGATTCAAGAAATATGGGTTCACTTGGATCCAATTTAGGATTAGGCGATAGGTGCGCCTCCTGATCCAGCATTGATTTCTAAAACCGCTGTACATCAAAAGCTGACAAAAGAAACAGCTGGTTGGCTGGCGGCCATAGAGCTGTAGAATTACTGTAAAAGGATGGTTGCTTTATTTGTATTCCTATTTACTCTTTAACTGCCGTTCCATTGCACAATGTTTCATGTGCGCGAGATTAACGGAATGGTTAAATTTTCTTCGAAAAGAGAGTCTCTGAAACAAATAATGCTCGTGCCCAAGCTTCTGCTCTTAAACAATTGCTTTGATTCAGAGCACAACTTTTTCCAGGTGTCTGCCCTAGCCGAGATTAATTGATGAGCGATTAAAGCAAACAGGTGGTGATTCAGAAAATTTTAAGTTGGTATGACCTGCATTTATCCAAGACTTTGCCGGAGACAATCATATCTTGAATCAACAAAGTAAGCAGCAAGTGGAGAATGGATGAAATGATCGTGCTAAATTCAGCCAGTGCCCTGGATTCCGAGAACCCGGTACAGACGGTATTGGCCAAAGCTTGATTGCTAAGTAATCATTGTCTAAGTCTAATTGATCATCCTCCGGTCGGAGATATCGGGCGATGTGCATGAAATCATTGCACCTCGTATCACAGTGTCCGCAAAGAATGACTATGTCTTCAAGAGCGCCAAAACCTTCAATATGAATAAAAGCAATGTACGACATTGTTTATACGTGCTTGTTAAAGCAATCTCAGAAAGAAAAGGTTTCATGGCGTTACTGCTCATTAGACGTTTCCAACTTTTAATATCTTTCATCGTCCTTCAAGCATCGGGAATGGCTCATTCTATTACGCACGAACTTGATTTAATGGACTAATAACTTATCGACGTAATCTTTAATTGTTTGAATTATATTTAGAAAGCTGCAAAGTAATCTTTCGTTAGCCATAGTAAAAGTATTAACATAAAGCTAGCCAAAAGACATTGTTATTAAGCTACTAGTGCTTGACTGTTTGTACACAGTTTCAAGTCTATTCCAACTAGTTGTTTCCGTATCTGAATGTTTAGAATCCTTTTTACAAAAGCATTCAGCAAGCCTTTCTACATATACAATTTATCATGCGAATTAGTGCTTCCTCGTCTGGAAGGACTAACCATTGGTATAAGCTAGAGTATTTTATTATGGTTATAGCTAAACAGAGGTGTCCTATATATTGAGACATAAATAAATGGTTGATATCCATATCTTCACTCTATACAGCCGTTATACAGGAAATGGTAATAGCATGGAATAGTAGCAAACAATTGCCGTCTCCATCAAACGAGAATATCCTACTGCAAGTTTACTTTTTAACATACTCAATGTCGATTGTATTTTAGTGAGCAATAAGAAACGGTACTTCAGTCAACGCATCTTTATCTGTGCTGCCTGAGCTTTATTATTCCTATGGTCATTCTTCGTTCGATCTTTTTGGGCGCAGATAACTTTATGTGTTGCTATTTAGGGAAATAGTGGACCAAAAAGGTGAAATACATGACCGTTGCCGGAGCGCGCTTTTAATTCAGTTGACTTTTCGCACGCCTGGTCCTTCAAGGTCTTACTCTTACTTCCTGAATTTCAACCATTCTCCATGGCGCAAGATCCTAGCAGTCTTTCCAACCTGTCTGATATCAAAACTACTCATTTACACCTGACATGGACCATATCTTTTGAAGAAAAGCGTATTTTCGGCACTGTTCTGCTTGACCTCGTTGCTTTGCGCGACACCAACGAGGTAGTGCTGGATACAAGCTATTTGGACGTGGCTCGTGTTTCTCTCGAAGGAAACTCGCTAAATGTAAGTATTTGCATATGAAAAAACGTACATATTCAATGCCGAACCTTTTCACCGACTTCTTTTTATCCTAGTTTTCTCTAAACGATCGTCACCCAACCTTGGGGTCTGCGTTGGTCATCGATCTACCTGCTACTATCATTGCCGGTTCGCATTTTCAACTAGAAATTGAGTACACTACGACAGATCGCTGTACAGCGATTCAATTCCTAACTCCGGAGTAGGTTTATGGATCATTCCCAACGCTAATAGCTGACCTGACAAATATCATAGGCAAACTGTCGGTAAACGACATCCGTATTTGTTCTCACAATGTCAAGCCGTATGTATACGAGAAATGCGATTTTATATGGGCAATTCCTACTAACGCTGACTATTCGTACAAAAACAGATCCATGCAAGATCTTTTATACCTTGCCAAGATTCTCCTTCCATCAAACTTACCTATTCCGCATCTGTCACTTCACCCTTGCCTGTTGTTATGTCCGCCCTGTCGGTATCTAGCGAGTCTTCGGGTTTAAATCAGACATACAAATTTAGACAGCCCACCACTATTCCTACCTATTTGATCGCAATTGCTGCAGGTAATCTTGCAAGTCGGGATATTGGACCTCGCAGCAAAGTCTGGTGTGAACCTGAAGTGGTTGAGAGTGCTGCTGCTGAATTTGAGGTACGTTGCTTGCTGGAGGATTAAGTACTGTGCTGACCAGCTGAGTTCTCAGGACACCGAACAATTTATCTCCATTGGAGAAAAATTGCTTACGCCTTATGAGTGGGGCCGTTACGATGTTTTGGTGCTCCCGCCATCGTTTCCCTATGGAGGCATGGAGGTAAAGAATATGTCAACTTTAAACGGAAACCATATGACTTGTTCGAACGGTAGAATCCTTGTCTGACCTTTGTTACGCCTACCTTACTGGCTGGTATGGATACAATCCTCTAAGTATTTGTCACTTATAGATTTATGTACTAGGCGATAAAAGCGCAGTGCAAGTGGTTGCTCACGAAGTCTCACATAGCTGGATGGGTAATCTAGTTACCACAAAGACCTGGGTAAGACTAAGAAGGAAAAAGGATGTGGATAACATGGGGCTCCTTACGCGTTCCTATGCTGGGTGGCGTAATAGGAACATTTCTGGTTGAACGAGGGTTGGACTGTATTCACTGAGCGCAAGATCGCTGGAAGGATGCATGGAGAAGCTCATCGACAGTTCAGCGCTATTATTGGTAAGTGAGATTCTGGGTATATTGTCTGTCCACTTATTTCCACGTAGGTTGGAAAGCTTTGAAAGAGAGTGTTGCGTTGTTTGGGGAAACTTCTCCTGCGACTGTTTTGAAACCGGATTTGAGCAGTGGTGTTGACCCGGATGACTATTTCAGCTCCGTCCCATATGGTTTGCCTTGACCAGATATAACTGACAGCACGCTTACTCGTTTTCTTAGAGAAAGGCTTTAACTTGCTATATCATATCGAGAAAACTGTGGGTGGCCCAGCTATATTTGAACCTTATATGAAAGCACACGTGGAGAGATTTGCTTCTCAGTCAATCACAACTGAGGATTGGAAGCAACATCTCTATGAGTACTTTGGTACACATCACGGACAAGCCATGATTGACAGGCTTAATACAATCGATTTTGATCATTGGATCCACAGCCCCGGCATGCCACCTGTGGATCCTCAGTTTGATACCAGTCTAGCTGATGCTTGTTATGACCTAGCCCAGAAATGGGATGCTGCGCGTAACGCTGACGATCTGTCTGCTTTCTCTCCAGATGATGTCCGATCATTTAATGCCCTTCAGAAAGGTAAGGAAGCCAGTGGCGATTACGGTTTAATTATCCTAATGGGCATATAGTGGTATTTTTGGAAAGATTAGCGGATACGGAACCTTTGCCACATCATGCTTTGGCCAAGATGGATGAACTATACCAGCTTACAGAAATCACTAATGCTGATGTGCGATTCCGTTGGCAAAAGTTATGTCTGATGGCAAGCTACGATCCCATCTATGAACATGTGGTTGCGTTCATTACGTCTCAAGGCCGTATGAAATTCGTTCGACCGCTCTACCGATTGTTGTATAAAGCCAATGCAGCCTTGGCAAAAGATACGTATAACCGTCATAGATTGTTTTACCATCCCATTGCGGCCACCTTGATAGAGAAAGACATCGATATTTAAAATGAAACTGAGATCCACCAAAATGCGACATTTTTTTTTCTTTACACACTCAAAAATAAATGGCCACTGATCACTCAGAAAATATGAACATCAGTTGTATCCGCAACTGCCGTACGTATGAGCTTTACAGAGTTGAGCATGGCTTGGACATTGCAAATGCATACCCGATCAGTGTGAATGAGATCAGAACCTACCTCAAGCACAAGAGCAAAAGGAACACTGGCAAATCGTTAAGTTGGATCATCAGTTCATTGAAGGGACATCCTACACATGGCAACAAATGGAGCGAAGCTGTTCGTAAAGACCCCATCGTTAGCGAAATACTGCGAGAAGCCAAGGAACGCGACATCATTCAGAAGTCATTAACGGGAACGGCTAGTAGAAAAGCGTTAGCGCAGACGCCAATGCCAATGCCAATGCCGAAGACCGCGAGAAAAATACCTCTGGTTCTCCCGAGTGAAAATGATCCAGCTGTACAAGGAGATTGGACGTGCAAAGTCATACAAAACGGATCGCAAGCTAGAGGTTGGATACCTTTGTTTAACAAAGAAATTGTTGTTTTCTAACGTATAACTTGCTTCCCCTCTTGCTTTTGCTTTCTATCTGCTACTAAGGTTTCGTCGTCATGTCAACAGCCACCAGCAACTCGCAGACGACCGATTTTCATCGCGCTGCCATGATATCAAATCGCCCAGCGGACAAGAATGCACAAGACTCCATTGAAAATCCTCAAGGTTCTAAGGAGAACCTCATAGCCGACCATTCTATGGACACTGCTTCCTCTCCCGGACCAGAGCGCTTTAACTGCCTCCCAATACAAGCTCTTTCCGAAGCGAGAGAGTCGTATGTGAGGATCGCGCTTCCATCCTTACAGGAAACACAACGTAAAAAACTCATGCTCTCTTGGGGCTTACGATGGAAAGTCTCGGTAGCAATTCCTTACGAAGAATGAAATATATTTCACTTAATAAATTCATCATCCGGCTGGGAAGGACCTTCTATATAATCAACTTTTGACACATAAAATGGTGTAATTAATCCGCTGTAAATTCTCGTTTAAAAAGGAGGGATAATAGGACGTTGACTTGTTTCAAGCACCTTACGATCTTAATAGATTGCGTATATCTTGTATAGAAAGATGGTATTTCTAACCTTTTGCCTACTCCGGAAATTCATACTAAACCCGATAAGCATTATAATTCTCCCAAAGGCAATTGTTACTGAATCATTTGACATTTGGAAATGATACCCAAAGAGGGAAAGCCATTATCTTTCCTGACCTCCTAGTTTTTCTATGCCAGCTCTTTAATTTAGCTATCATTATTCCCCAAACGACGTATCATTAATACCTTGGGCGGGTTTATAAATGCCTGTTAGGGACAAATATTGTGTAGGTGAAGCAAGCAGTTTGCTGACTGGCAACTTTTTTTTTGTGTCATTCAGTTCTTTAGCTGGGACTCATGTAAAATTGGCTAGCATTGCTTCCCATTTAGTGTATATAAACCCGTGCTGCCAGGGATAAGGTATCTATGCCGGTGCCAGCGAGTATGCGCTGGGACTGCAAGTTCGCTTGTCAGTAGATGGTAACACAACACGAAAACACAAATCGTTACAGTGCAAAGCTGATAGTTATCTCCTGTTCGTGTAATTTAGAAAATAAAGAGGTCAAAGCACGCTAATCGATCATAATTGGCACAAGAATTACTAATTGTTAAACCTATAAAACCAAATAGCAAGCCCGCTGACGCATCACTCTTTTTGCAAGACTGTCAAACTGGAAATAACACAAGCTACATTATGTTTTATATCATTTTAATAGTATAGCCTATTTTATTATTGTTACATTTGGCTCATAGAGGCACAGAAACGGACAACAGCCGAAGGTCTGATTTGGAACTGACCATCCAACAGATTAATTGATCGGGCGAGTAGCACAGTGTAAGCTTGATGC
>MZZL01000393.1:513025-617577 GCA_002749535.1 Apophysomyces variabilis | reverse complement strand
CTTTTTTTTTTTTTTTTTTTTTTTTTTGGGCTCCATTATCTTACCTTCTCGTCCTTGCGACCGTTGATGAAAACCTGGTCGGCCCAATCCGCAATAACGGCTACCTGCTCACCCAGTGGCATCAGATATTTAACTTCTGTAAAATACTCAGCCAGCATGCCCACAACATATTCATGAACACTGGCATTCCATGAAACAATCTGTAGAAGAAAATCCTCCATGACACCTTTGCGCCATCGGGGATCAGCAACACAGTCTACTAGGTGGCGTTTGGTCAAGATCGAAATAAAGGTGCGCAGAAAGCTTTTGTATGTATAGGCATGCACAATCGTGTTATTGCTTTCATCGTCATCCGGCGGTAGTGAGTTTAAGATAAAAGGTAGACATCGACGAAGCGTGTTGATATCGCTATCGTGAGCTCGATCCAACAAATAATGCACCAAAATTTTACGCGCAATTTCGCTACGGCCGAGCATAGGCTGGATCACTTCGCTGTAGCTTTTGTCCGTCATGGGTGCACTTGAATGTTCGTTCACGATAATGGTGCAAATGGCATTCCAATAACGGCCTTTTAAATCTCGATCTAGCTTGGGTATTTTCGTCTTATTGGCCACAGCTTCTGGTGCATATTCGGCTAGGTTCAGGAGTTTTGCGTTGTATTCGATGAGCTCCTCAAGATTTTCTGGTGTCTACAAACAACCCCGATGTTGCTGTTACCATTTCTACTCTTACCCAATGCTAAGTCTTTACTTACGACTTCATCTACACTGTTTCGAAGCCACTTCACGATGCAGGATGACAGAAAGTTAGAGATCAAGGGATCCATCACAATCATAGCGAAATCCCTTTTTCTGATATGAGCATAGTATAAATCAATCATATCCACCACGTTACCCGTAAAGCTGTGTTCCGTTTTTAACACCATCAAAACATTCTTTAATTTTGCTAATGATGGCCTCATCCATGTTCTGATTCCTGACACAAGTGTCCAAAGACCATATCAGTCGATGGCATTCATCCATTTCACATATCTGACCGGAATACGAAGATGTACATCAATTGTCATATACTCACGTGCAATCGTTTCACTTTACCTCGGAGATATCACGATCGTGAAATTTCATCATAGCATCAACGCGCAGCGAAGACAGACTGGCATAAGGAGTGGACTCGAAAACAAGACGGAGCATTTCCACAAACATGGCGTATAACTTTGGATCATCGCCAATCATGTCCAGCATGGTGCAAATAAGTGGGTGTGATCGTCTAATCCTTATGCTCAATTTTCCCCTATGGGATGTGTGCCTATCATACCTGGTCTCTATGATCTCTTGATAGCTTTCCGGTTTTAAATTCATGGCAAGTGCTTGTAGCATATCATCATGATGGTAATCATTTAGCATACCCAACATTTGCTGTTGAAAGAACGATTCATCCTGTCTCCATATGCGTCGTTTAATAGTCATTGGGCAATGCTGCAGCCATATTCGAATTTGGATCAAAATACGGTGAGAAGGAATGAGGAAAAAAGGCAGCGAAATTTTGTGGAGTCTACCTCAAAGACAGCAAGGTCGTTCTTTAACTTTTGCAGGGTATCGTCGTCTACATATCTCTCGAACTTTCCAAGTAGTGCCATAGGCACTGGTTGCATGTAGGGGACATGAATATAGGGAAATGTCCTTGCAAAGATGTCATAGAAGCTTTCGTATGTTCGTTTTTAGCTTTGAGGGATTTATATGCATAATGTGTCTTTTCATTGCGAGCTTACTGTTCCAGTTTGAAATCAGGCTCGTTTATCCGAGCGATAATGGCGTCATTAAGGGCATTCAAACATGTTAGGTGAATGTCTAGGCGGGTGTAACCACAAAGATCAAGAAGTGGAAGAATGGCTTGGATCTGGGGTAGATCCAGGCCATAGTCATCTCGGATCTTTCGAAGGGCTTCTAATGGTTCTCCAGACTGGGACAAGAGGTCTTTGACCTGTTCTGTAGCAGGTCCCACCAAGATCTTCTTTGACGTTGCGGCCATGGTGAACTTTAGTAGCAAGCCAAAAAAAAAAAAGCGAGTCTCCAAAATAGAAAATGTTGCCTGGACTGACACTCAACTCAAAGGGCCTGGCTTTCTGATTCCGATCCATTCATAAGCCAGATGGGACACTTCAATACATGATGGCCCATGCTCCTATTCTTCGGTGATGTATCTATTATTCTTTGCCTATAATTATTCGTATTCGCTATGAATTCCTGGAGGGTAGAAACTTTGACTTTTCTACGGAATCGATCTGGAGCCTGACATGGCTTTCACCTTTGGGTTCTCTTTCTATAGCGTGTATTGATGCTGCAATATTCGGAAAGAGACATAGCTCTTGAAATGCCCAGTCGTAAACCACCAAGATAATATCCTTAATGGTTTTTATGTACGGAAATCTGAAATGATCATTGCTGCATAGTTTAATAAAAGAGTTTTGGAATCGATGTCTCTCAATTTGATTTTGTTTCATTCAAAGACACGCTACTTTAAGTCCATTGACTGCAAAGGAAGCATGTTTCTCATTTTAAAGCAGTCTTTCTTGTGAAAGAGTAGCTCAAGTAAAAGAAATGAAGAAGCCAATGAAGAAGGCTCGTTCTGTCGCCTAGGCACAAAGAAAGTGGGTCAATCAGGCGAGGAACAAAGGGGAGGGTTCGTGCTTGTTTACTGTGGGCAAGAAAGACTTCTCAATTACGGGGCCTAGCCGACGATGAGGGACACGCCGGATATCCAAAGTAACCACGCGTATATAGAAAGTCATGGCTTAATAACAGATGATGAACTTGTAATGATACAATGTTGACAACCGGTCATACCTAGAAGATATCTTTCTCAGTTCGGTGTCTCCGTTCGGTTATGTAACCATCATCGCTGGTCATCTAGCAGCTGCCGTGAAAAGTCACTGTCCTAAATATAAACAGGGTAAACAGGAAAAAAAGACCGCTTTTTTTTCTTTTCAATTACTGAATCATTTTCTTGTCTTTGGGATAATATCTGTAAACATTTGCAAAGTTGTAGTCGTGTAATTATTCTTTTCTACATTATCTGCGTCGCTCCGACCTGGCAGATCAACTGAGAACATGATATCGTTTACAAAAAACAGATAGGTTCAGTGGTTGGTTTGGCTATAATTATATCCAGATCGGAAAAGTTACAATGATTTTTAGAAGCACAGTACAGTACAGGGCTCAAACACTGAGCTGCGTGTATCCTATCAACAGGGTTTGCAATGCAGAGTCAGCTGATCCCCAATCAAATTTCATCAAATCCAATCGGTCTGGTTATTTGGTGCCAAAGTATGGTTCTCTTATGAAATTCCTCGAAGTTGATTCACTTGATGTACTGAACTCAGCATTTCGATGGGAGACATCGGAAGCGGTTCTGACAGGACGTGTAGAAGCGTATTCATGTAAGTACTTTGGTTCTTTTTTTATTCTATTGATTTGCTGATAAGCGAGGGTGGTGTTATTATTATGTCGTTTATCTTCCAGGCAAATCAGCGGGTTCCGACAAGAAGCTGTTTAAGCAATTGGAGAGCAAGTATAATGTGGATCTTTCGTCAGGGTCATTGTCACCGGATGAGCAACTGCAAATCATAGTGTCGCCATTCGGAAGACTTGATCAGTCAGCTCCGCGTAAAACCTTTTTTTACCTTTTGGCGACATTGAATGCTGCCTTTCCGGACAACGATTTCAGCGATGTCCGACCGGATCAATTTACGAAGCAGCCATCTGTGGAAATGGTGATTAATTCTGTGAATACGACGTTATTTAATCTGGGCAATGATAAGATTGTGAACGAATACCGGTATAAAATAACCCCATCGATAACATGGAAACACGGGTTAATGTTTCTGATCTTATAGGATGTGGGATATTTTGAATGAGCTGGTTGAATTGCATGATTGTGATGTGTACAGTTATGAGCCTGATGTGGAAGATGATCCAATGAGTGAGGAAGGGTACTTGTATGTATTGCAATCATTCATTCTTGTCATTTTCATTTCGTTTCATGGGGAAAACGTATCTGATCATTTTGTTTTTCTTTTTTTTTTTCCTTTTCTTCTGTTTATTAGATGGTCCATGAATTATTTCTTTTTCAATCGCAAGCTGCGGCGAATAGTGTTCCTCCTGATGAACAGTCAAAGGTAAAGAAGAAGATGATGCCATGTGTTGTGAGTGAGTGAGCAGCTAGTATGGGTTGGATTATTAAAAAAAGAAAAGGGAAAGAAAGAAAGCTGTTATGAGAGACAGACAGACACACACACAGAGAGAGAGAGAGAGAGAGACAGAGAGTGTGTGTGTATATGTGTTTGTATGAGCATTTTTTGTTGGGTTTCCTATTTTTACCTTTCATTTTTTTTTTTCTTTTACCGCAGCATGAATGCGCCGACTGAAGAGGAGAACGAGTTTGATGACTCAGAAGATTCAATTGATGATGATTTTAGCAGGTACGTGTTATACATATATCGATGATATGATAAGAAGAAGAATGAGGTTTTTGATTCATTTCATTATGAAACCCATATACTATTTAGTCGAAGTCGTCATCATGATCATCCTGTGATGGGAGATATGGAAGCTTAGTATATATATATATGTATGTTTAACTATTTTACGTAAAATGCGCTATTATGATGTAAAGGAAATAAAAAAAAAAGTAAGAAGAAAAAAAAAATTGTGCCTGAATTCCCGCCTTGTGTTTTTTTTTTCTTTTTCGTTTAAAATTGCCCACGCCTTTCGTCAAGTTCAACTCCTTTTTTTTCCTTTTTCTTCTTCTTCTTCTTCTTCTCTGTCTTTCCAAACACAGACCTCTCGCCCCCTTTTTCACTTTCTCTCTCACACTCTCTCTCCATCTCTCTCTCTCTCTCTCTCTCTGTCTCTTTCTTTTCTCATTTCTTTTCTTCACCTTCGCTCGCTTTTTCTTTGTTATTCTTTTTCAATCCTCGGTCTGAGAAATCCGTAATCGTTTCATATTCCTCGTCATCATCAACATCATCCTCGTCCTCTTCCTCTTCCACTTCTTCTTCTTCTCAATCATATAAACGTATGCCATCGTCTCAACCGAAGAAATCCCGCTCCACGAGACCAAAATTATTTCAATGCACTGGATACGGAGACTGTCATATGGTGTTTACTCGTAGTGAACATTTAGCTCGACATACTCGGTAAGCAGATACACTTTTGCTTTAATTCATCCAATGAAAAACAACTTATTCATCTTTATTCATTCCCATTGACGATTAGTAAACATACGGGTGAAGTAAGTTTTAACTAAAAGAAGAAGAGAAAAGGCAATCCTTGAATTGTTTTTGTTTAATTATGGTGTTTTCTTTTTCCAGAAACCATTTAAATGTGTTGTACCCGGTTGTGACAGAATGTTCAGTCGTTTCGATAATATGATGCAACATACGCAGACACATCAGGCCAATCGAACCAAAGTGAAAGATGACACGCGTAAACCGACCTTAGCGAAAAAACGTCCAGACCTCTCCATCGAACCGATTTCATATGAACCACAACAACAAGTGGGGGGCCTTGTGTCCCCTGTCTCACTTGGCTCCCCTGAAACCATTCCATGTCTGGATGATGAAGGACAACGACGATTATCCGTAGCGGATTTATGCCATCGAACAAACCAAAAAGAAATTCATTTGACTCAAGATGAGTTCGAAGCCCTTCAAGCATTTGGTCGATTTCACTACACCCCTGTGTATTATGATTCGCTGAGAGACCTAGCTTCCATCGCGTGCATCGAACCGAGTCCCGACAAAAACACCAATGACGCGTAATTGCGTACCTGAATTTTTTTTTTTCTTTTTTCCTTTTTACCAGTTTCCTTTCCGTTCGTCATATCCTCTCAGCATCACTGTAACTTGTTTTCTTTCTGTTTTTTTTCTCTTATTCTCATTTTTCTTTTTACTCTGATCATATGCATACGTAACTTTTCTTGATTATTTTTTTTCTTTTTTGATTTATCATATTGGCTCGAATCACCTTACTTTTCTGTGAACCCGTAACAACAAAATTACTTCGCTTGTCCTTCTTCTCCCACCCCTTGCCTTTTTTTTTCTTTACCCTCTCTTTCTTTCCTCGCAAAAAAAAAAACCAAAAACCAAAAAAAAGAAAAGCAAAAAAAAAGACGTGTATTTTTCATTTTTATTGCCATATCCCCCGTTATTTTTCTTTATTACCCATTGTACATAAAAAGTTGACAAAAAAACTTAAGCGATCATCACTCACGTGTGGGTATGTGTCTGGCCAAAGTAAGTAAGGATGTATCAATGATCATACTCCGCCCTATCGCTGGGTGAGTTCTTTGCCTTTTTTTTGGGGGGTGAAGGAGGAGGGGAGGGGGGGGGGAGAGTAGACCCTTGACCCGGGAACGAACCTTTTTCGAGGCTTTTCGATTTGGATATGGATAAGCAACGATCACTTTCTTGACCCGAAGACTAAAAAGGTTGGTGAAAGGTTAATTAAGACCCAGATAGCCATGGTTCGCTATCATCTAGCCCTTTTGCCCTTCTGCTTCTTCATGCGTACAGTGATACAAAAAAAAACGTTGAAATGTCACGCAACTTTTTCCTTTTTTTTTCTTACCTTGGATCGAAGATAACATGACCTTCCCCTTGAATTCCAACCAAAAGTAAAAAAAAAAAAAGAGACAAGGTAAAAAGAAAAAAATGACATTGTGCTGTCTGGACCGGGTTAAAGTTTATTTTAATGTCCGATATCATGGATAGGTCCATGCAGACACGTGTTTCCGATCCATTTCGCTTTGGGTTGCGGAGTACCAAAATCATGTCGATGGTTGGGAGAAGAAGAAGAAAGTAAAAATAACAAGAGAACAAGTTTGTTTTCACAATCATGGACTGATGTCCGATCACGTTCGTTCGCTTCTTCTAGTTATTGTTCTTTCACTTACGGGATAAACCTTTTACCGTCGCACTGTTCACCCTCTCAGGCACAGATCAACCACATAAAAACAATAACCTTGGCACAAATATAAACTACTCCTGCAGACGCGTGGTCAATCTTCCTTTTTTTTTTTTTTTGGTTTGACAGACGATACAAGTCATCCGTCAAATATCTCTAAGCTTAGTAAAAGAAAACGTTATTTTGACAGTACTATCATGGATAGATGGATGTGACCTGTTTCTGCGAAGAGTCTCTGTATGAGATGAAAAAGAGAAAACAAGACCCAACATGCGATTAATAGTTTAACTGTTGTGGCGGGCCTTGTATTTCTCTGTCATCAAATAGAAATAAACCATCACTTACCGGCATAAATGCTTCCTCTGTGTTCCGATAAAGATATTGTAACTACTGTAACTGTTTATTTTCTATGGGATGTTTTATCTATGGCTCCCATTGAATAAAAGATGACATTCGACTTGTGTGACCAAGAACAAAATAGAAAATCGTCTCCATAAACAGACGATCACATTGCTGTGACCGATCACTAATGAAAATGAAGCTGACTTCTCTCTCACTTCAGCCAGTCATTTTACATCATAGCTTGCCAGCATCAGAAATAACACTTTTTTCTCTTTGCCGTAACACATCCAGAAAGGTTTCCTTCTTTTTTTTGTTCATCTTGTTGTTAGTCAAAGGCAAGAAATGACCCGGATTGTTTCATGGAGCGAAAGGGGCGTGGACTGAAAAGGCACGCTTATTGGTTTAAAATGAGAACAAGTCCGCTATTTAGGTTTTGAAATAAAAGTGAACTCGATGGGATTGGGCACGTCTGGTAAATTGGATCCACCACTATACGCCATTTCCCTCCTTCCCTCCTTCCTTCCTTTTCTTTTCTTCTCTCTCCATCTTCCCTTCCTAAACTTTTTTGTTTTACCTGAAAGTCTCTATTAACCAATGTCTTCTCAAATCCATCTACGAGAAGGGATTGGGTTGTCTCAAGATAGTTATATCGCAGATGTATTGGAACGACGTCGAGCAGTTCTCGAACAGGTGCATATTCTATTTCCTGTCCATCCCCCACCTGATCCTCTTGAAACGATAAAATTTAAAAAAAAAAAAAAGAAAGGAAAAAGAGGGCGGGCAAAAACACAAAAAAAGAATCAGAACAAGTTATCTAAAAAACGGTCCCTTAGATAGATAGTGCTGAATTTGGCTGGTTCCATATACGAGCATGTATCGTTTCTGGTATTGGCTTCTTCACCGACGCATATGATATCTTCGCCATCAATCTTGTTTCAACCATGCTTGGATTTGTTTATTGGAAAGAGCAAGGTGGCCATACACCACATGCAGTAGAGACAACTCTCAAAGTGACCTGCTCCATCGGGACCATGTTTGGTCAGCTTCTCTTTGGATGGTTGGCAGATCGCCTTGGACGTAAACGCATGTACGGAGTCGAATTGATCATTATCATTATTGGAACGGTCGGTCAATCCTTTGCTGGAAATGGCCCTGCCGTTGCCTTCTGGGGAATCATTGCATTTTGGCGGGTGATTCTCGGTGTAGGTATTGGCGGTGATTATCCATTATCCTCTGTCATCACAGCCGAGTTTGCAACAACCAAACGTCGTGGCGCCATGATGGCAGCTGTTTTTGCCATGCAAGGTTTTGGCCAGTTGGCAGCCAGTGTGGTCGGATTGATTACCACCGTAGCCTATCAAAATGCGATCCGTGAAGATCCAAATCGTCTAGACTACGTCTGGCGTATTGTCATCGGCGTCGGCGCCGTTCCAGCTCTGTTCGCCTTGTACTACCGTCTCGTGCTCCCAGAAACCCCACGATTTACCATGGACGTCGAACAAAAGGTGGAAAAGGGTATCAGCGACGCACAGGCCTTTATCGACTATGGCGCTGCTGCTGGCGACTACTCAGACAATATTGCCGTCGCCCGCATCAATGTCTCGCCTCGTGCCTCCTGGGCTGATTTCCGAGCCTACTTTGGTCAATGGAAACATTTCAAAGTCTTGTTCGGTTGTGCCTATTCTTGGTTTGCCCTGGATGTGGCATGGTACGGCCTTGGTCTGAACAGTTCTGTGATTTTGCAAAAGATCGGCTTTGCTGGTGGATTTGACTCGTCCGATGTGGAAGGTTACGCTCCTTACGAGTTAAGCACAAAAGAAAAAAGAACGCGAGAAAAAAAAAAGGCTGACATCTGTTCTACTTTCTTTTCTCTCTCTCTCTTTTCCCCATTAACAGTGCTGTTTTCCGTGTATGCGTCGGCAATATCATCATTAATCTCCTCGGTTCAATCCCTGGTTATTGGATTTCGGTGTTCACCATTGATCGACTCGGTCGCAAAACGATTCAGATCATGGGATTCATTATGTTGACGATCTTTTTCATCGTTCTTGGATTTGCCTATGACGCTCTTCTTAAAACTTCCTTAGCGTTATTCATTGTGATCTATACCCTCGCACAAGTCTTTTTCAATTTCGTAAGTTTCCATTTGAATCATTGCATGAACTGGATCATTCATTCTTTTCTTTCTTGGTAGGGTCCAAACACCACCACCTTTATCGTCCCAGGAGAATGTTTTCCTACACGTTATCGTTCCACTGCTCATGGTATTTCCGCAGCTGCTGGCAAATTAGGCTCGATCGTGGCCCAGGTCGGCTTTGGTCTGCTTAAAGATATTGGAGGCTACAATTCCTGGATCAATCACTTGTTGCAGATCTTTGCCTTGTTTATGCTCTCTGGCGTTTTCTCTTCCCTTTTGATCCCAGAAACCAAAGGAAAGACTTTGGAAGAACTCTCCGGTGAACATCGTAGGTCGACGATTGAAGAGGAACGGGATTCTACTCCTTTGCAAGACTACTATCAGAAAGGGACTTATTAGAAAGTTCTTACCGCCATTTAAATAGAAACATCTTATCTATATTGATCACATAATGTATATCTATTATTAAAAAAGCAGAACAGTCTTAAAAGCTGAAAAACGCCACATTGCGTGTGTCACAATATTATTTTCACATAATAGCAATATTTTTTTTGATAACGTTATAGGGCAAAAACAATATGGGGACGTCGGGACAATCAGCAGTCTTTTTCTTTTGGTTGCAAATACGGTAGATAGAAGCAGTCTTTATCAATCATGGTTTGCATAAACGTCGTCCCTTCTTTTCCTATTCTTTTTAATTCTCTTTAACCGCGATGTATTCCCTCAAGAAAAGCAATATAATCCTATCAGCATCATCCATTAAACAATTGATTCTCTACCTTGGGTAAGGCAAGTATGTATCCTTGACTCATGATTAACATAGCTTGTACAAAATGGGAATAGATGATCCATGTATCAAGGAAAATAGCGATGTACTTCATTGTAGAAACATAGTGGAAAGAACAGGGACACATAATTCAGATAGTCTACATTCCCCAAGTTTCGTCTTCCAAACTGACATCCTGTTATCGTTAGACGACCATAAACCCAGTCGGAATCTTAGGCTTTCAGAGCGTGCCGCTGATACGACCAGTGTAGACTTGCTCGATTACATGTTTAAAGCAAGATCTACGATGAGCGCTTAATTCAGTATTGTCAGCATGGGATCTTTATTTCAGACACTGCCGAGTTGTAGTTAGTCTCCCCCATTTTCCCTTTAGTGCTACTGAATATAAGACTTTAGCACACAGTAACTGTTGTACATTTTTACAACTTGTTAGACTCTATATATATATATACCCTATTTGCGATAGTACGATAAGAGCTTTTAGGTGCCCTCTTTATCTTCCATTCTGAGCCCAATGCCTACGAAAGTCTCAAGAGAATGAGTTTGCAACTCTTGGCACAAGGTGAAGAATGTTGAAACATACGAATACCTTTAGTCTGGGTAGGATTCTTCTTTTTGTACTGCTAACCTTATTTCAGCTGCAGAAAAAGGTGTATTTCAAGGATTGCACAAGTATTTATCCAAGTACAGGTGGTGATGATAAAGCTAATTTACCAAAATAAAGAAAACGTTGTTTACGAACGATATATGCAAGAGTTTGCGTTGGATACCTTTGGCAAAGAAATTATTTATGCTGTTGAGTATCCTTTTAAGCTCTAATCTTTTTCTCGCTTAAATTAGGCTAATTACACTGTTCAACTCACTGATGACGGGTTAAGCTATGCTCCGTAAGCACAAAATAAATTTACCCTTACCTTATATTTGTTACCTCCTATGGAGTGGATAAACCACAACATAAATTGACAATGAGAAGGCATCCGGATAAGCAGTCATCTGGGGAAATTTCACAGAGGCTAACTTCTCCTCTCTTTCCTTGACTGCATAATGGAATATCACGAGTCGATACAGGCATTCAAGAATGATAAGCGATCGCACATGGATCGCACATCATTTCCACGCAGCGTTTCGTTCAATCGACTACACCTTCTTAATTCGTCCGATACAGCTCCACTCGATCCTCGTACATTACCAAGATTGCGAACACTCGTGGAAAGATTCACAGCAAACAATGCAATCGATTTAAGGGCGTCTAATACCGAAAGCTTACGAGCTAAAACTGAGCGTCTATTCGAACAATGTGCACGAACACTAGCAAGGTAAACCAAAACTTTGCATGCCCGATCGCCCCTTGATTGAATAGTTGGATAACGTAGTGAGAACACGCCTTCTGTTTTACAAGACGAAAATCACATCGTCAATATGATTCGACGGAAATGTAAGTCGACACGTATTTTTGAGGTGAAACTGATAGGCAAACAACGGACAAGTGGCACGAGATCTTACTGACCCGGCTAAAGCGACACGATTTGGACACCTTTACAATAAGTTTGCTTCCCAGGTAGAGCAGGAACAAAAGGCAACTTCCTATGTACGATTGACCTGGGTCAAATTTAGTCAGCTCCAGCAAATAAATGGGCCATCCTTTACTTTCTACATCTAGTTAGCGAACAAAACGAACGGACGAATTCATTCGCTGCCAGGCCATCGGTAATCTGCAAATGATGTGAATCAAGATAGGTATTAACGCGCTTTTAAGGCAACGGATATGCATCCATTTAGTTCTGCAGGATTACAGGATATATCTCCTCAATTGCAGCCAGCTATTTCACGTCCTTATGAAGGAACAAGAGAATCACTACGAAACACTCGTCGAAAATTGACACGGGAAAAAGAGCCATTGTCTCAGCAGGCATATACCTCACCGAGCGATTCCTCGTTACCACCTTCTGTTCAACTTGCCAGGGCACGGGAACGCTTAAGGGAGAGCTCGGATACATCAGCGCCAGGTACAATCTGGAATGGGCAATTACAATGCTGATGTTATAACGGTGTCGCGAAACTTTAGATCTGCCTGAATCTGCCCTTCTACGTGACTTGATCTTCATCTTCCAAGGCATTGATGGACAGTATATAAAGTTTGATCCCGCCATCGATGACTACACAATGGATAGCAGCGTAAGCACTGTGAAATCACAGGAAAGCCTCATTTAACAAATTAGACACCGAAAAAGGTCAATATACCTCAGCCTGCCAAGGATATGGCGTTTCATCTTACACAATTGGGATGGCAATATAAAAAGGTTCACTCCTTTGTTCAATCCAAGTTTGGAGATCCAAAAATGGGACTGGTCGGTCAGGTAGAGGCATCCCTTATGCATTGGTGTAAAGACTCTGATCCTCTCTTTCTGCTAGTCATTTTGTTCAGTCCTGCAACGTGAGCTGACCGATTATTACAAGCTGATTGCAGTCCTGGAAGCACAAATTGAGAAGCAAACAACACATCCACAGAATGGAAACGATATCACTCTTCCTACTGAGCAGACTTTGACAATGAAGCGTCTTCTTGTGTGGACAAAAGAAAGTTTGGAGAGACTAAAACTCATGGGTACATTGGTCGAAGTTTGCGAAGGTATAGGAATAGAAATTTAACGATACATTAGAGTACTGACGATCATCGTCTAGACCAGAAAGGTGGTACGTTGGTTTCTACGATGCATAATCATACCAACCATGGTGATCCATTTATATACCGTTATATCAGTGGAATGCTGCAAGAGGTAACTATGATTCGCTATTAGCCAGTACTAAGTGCGCCTCGTCAGGTATCGAAGCCATTTTACGAGATGCTGGAGAGATGGATTTACGAAGGGGAGCTGGACGACCCTTACGAAGAGTTTTTCGTGGCGTGTGATTCAAGCGTATCGGAAGAAGACCTCTGGCAAAATAAATACAAAATACGAGAAGACATGCTGCCAGCTTTTATATCCAGAGAACTAGCTCTAAAGGTGAACAGAGATTACACTCGGTATTTAAGAATCGCTTGTCACGAACCTGCTATGTAGATTGTCTCTATAGGGAAGTCTCTGAACTTCATTCGTTACAGCTGCCATGACGATACATTGGTCGAAAAATATTGCGCACCCACTACTACTAATTCCAGTAAGCACTTGAACTCAATATAGGTTTATTCTGATAATTTTCCAGCTATGCGTAAATTTAAATACGGGGACATACAGGCTGTCGAACGTTCGATTGGTATAACGTATCTGGAGACAAGCAAAAAGTTGCTTGATCTACTTAAAGGAAAATACAAATTAATGGAGCATCTGCGTGCTCTGAAGCGCTATCTACTTTTGGGTCAAGGCGACTTTATACAACATCTGATGGACACTCTAGGGTAACGTAAACTAAATGTGGGTTATCTCGCTAACCGTGATGTGAACTACAGACCTGAGTTAAACCAACCAGCAAATACGCTTTATTATCGCAACTTCTCAGGTGTGCTTGACACGGCTATCCGCTCATCCAATGCCCAATATGACGATCCAGAGATCCTTAATAGGCTAGAGATCAGTTTATTTGAGGTAAGCCTACATCTATCGAGGCTTCGAACCTTGTTTGTAATCATTGGCCAAAAAAAAAGGACTCCTCTGACGAGTTGGGTTGGGACATAGTCACGCTGGAGTATCGCGTCGATTCTCCTATTAATACCGTGTTCAATCCGAAGGCAATGCGACAGTATCTTCAAATGTTTAGCTTTTTATGGCGTCTAAAACGGGTGGAATACACGCTGTCTGCTTGCTGGCGACGGTGGGGCGCAGCAAGCCGGGAATTTGCTACCGTTCCTGGTAAGTGACAAATAGAATCCAGAATCTTTGCACTAATAAATTACAGAGATCTCTCCCGACTTACATCAAGCGCAGCTTTCTATTGGCCGAATGGTGCATTTTATCTACCAATTACAGCATTACTATCTATTTGAGGTGACATGGTATTTACAGGAAATGCCATTCGTTAAACGGGAAATATAGGTTTTGGAATGTTCATGGGAAAAGCTGGTGACGTACATAGAAACCAAGAGTATTGATTTGGATTCCATTATTGAGGCACACTCTCAGTATCTCGATGAAATTACTGGAAAAGGATTCTTCAGTGGGGAAAAGAACAAAGTAAGTTTTTTCTTTTTCATTTTTAGTTTCCATTGCATGATGTACTGACAGTATGCGTTAGGTTTTGGCGACACGTCTCAATAATTTGTTTAATATGATCATTTCCTATAGCGATGCTTTGGTAAGATTATGTCACTGGATACTGTTCTCTTGCTAATATAGCGTTAATGATAGGATCAACTTTATAGTCTTTCGAACGAAGAAAAAATGATTAGGGCAAATACAGGATCTATCACCATGTCTATTCAGGATCTAGACAAATTACAAAGAATCCGGTCTCGTCGTGCCGATTTAGAAAATAAATTCAAGGTAAAGACGAGGCATGGCCTGAAAGAAAGAATATGCAGGTTAATGATAAGCTATAGGCCGAACTACTGGAGTTCTTAGAAGTGCTGACATCCTACCATGATGACGATCTTCGGTCACTCTCAACTCGGTTAGACTATAACAACCATTACTCATCTGCTTCCACAGCCATGTAATAGAAAGTATAGTCTCACTAATCATATGATTTTCGGGGAAGGCACAGTATAGTCTAAGAAGGATTTATTCGTCCTTCGGACATCATCTATTATTATCAGTAATTTCTTGCATGATCGTTTACGGCTTTTTATATCTATTTTATGCTGACAACAGCATAACATATAACTTGGGTGAAGATGCATCAATTTTTTTTTTTTTTTTTTTTGTTATCTTGTTTCTGTATCATTGTCGTTTTACAAACAAAAAAAATTTTTTTTTCCTGTCGATGACTATTCATTAACTGATTTCAATGATACAAGCAAGTAGATGGAGGATCGGCTTCTTTTCTTTTCTTTTTAGCTTTGTACTTTCTGAAGCATGCAATAAACAGTACGACATCCTAAGTAACTTGAACGGCATGAAGCGGATGGAAGTTCCACATGCAGGTACTTTGAATTTACATTGCCCTAAGAACTTCCTTAATAGGCTTTTTTTGGGATTCAGGGGACACTACGTACTTAACAATGTGGTGTCTTGAGATATGTGCTGCAAACTAGAGACTACCAGCATCTACATGCAGCTGATTTTCCAGGGAACTTTGCATAAAACATAGTTTCCTTCAATCATTTAGGAATTCCTTACCTGACAGATATTACGGAGGAAGTTCATTAGTAATCTTATTAGAAGCAGAAATAATTTCCTTGCACAAACCATAAGGTCCACAAAAGTCTGTATATGTAGTTCACTCACAAGCTATAGGGTGCATGACTGTATTAAGCTGCTTGACCGTTTTGTGACAAGGGGAGATACTTCAATTAAATCGAACAAGGTAAAGGATGGCTTGTTTGTTCGTGGACAATGTCCAGTAAAACGTACAGCAGCAGTGCCAAATAATTAGGAACATAATAAACGATTTGCAGGTTTATGAATTTAAATAAAAAAAAAGTTAAGGGAAACTTGGTTTCCCACAAATAATAATACTTTGTTTGATAAACTATATAATCATTAGACGACTACTCCCTGTCTTGCCGCTTTCTTTTCTTTCTTTCCTTTTTTTTTTCACTGCATAACCAAAGGACAGGGTATGGATTTATTCCATGGATTTAGCATGTAACATAGAACGCTACATCATTATTGTTTGCTTGGTTTTCCCATCCAATCCGCAGATCCTCGTTTGAAGTAATTGTGATCAAATCGCCTTCTTCATCTTCGTATTTAAGGCCCAACCGACTATTGATGTCACAGCCCCGCAGTGGGATACAGTCTTCGATTCTATGTAGCAGCTCTTCATAATCTACTTTCTCTGGTACGCTTATTCGGAACGTCTTGCTCCTGTAATGCAGAGTGACTCGTATGTCTTCTTGATATCGTGTGTCGGGTTTTGGCTTGTATACGGTGCGTGAATTGATGGCCGGTGCACGGCCATAAAGCGTGTCTAGTGATGGTGAATGAACGTCTGTGCTGCTCCAGGATCGTGCTCTTGTATAGGTATCTCCTTCGGAGTGTAGAGATATTTCTTCGGTGGAGACCGCTCTCTTGAGGTGAATGCTGCTACTGCATAGCATGCCTGTGTCTTCTTCGTCTGAACGGAGATACTGGTCCGAGTTGCTAGAGAGTGTGGAGGCGGATGAAGAGGAAGGGAAGCGGGAGGATACGGGTGAGAATGGCAGGAGCATGGCCATGTCGTCGTCTTTGGTAGGATTTGTTGCTGTGCAGGGCGACTGTGCGTGAGTGTATTGGTCTTCGGATGCATGACGGGCCGCGCGTGTTTCCCGTTTGTGTTCACGCGAGAGGCGTTTCTCCATCTCCACTAGCCTGTTAAGGCACTCCTCCCATTGTTCCTGCTGTTCACTGTGTCGACATTTTAAGGTGAAGGACTGAAGGTTGAAAGACTGCAGAAGGGAAGAAGATGCGTTGACTTTTTGTGACCAGAAAACGCGAAGTGACCACTGACCTAATTTTGTTTTTCACTGTAGGTTATATATTTTGATTTCCAGGGCTTCCTTTTTTTTTCAATATTATGTTTACCATCTGATGTTGTCTTGTTGACTTGTACTATCCTTGATGTCAGAATAATACCTCGCACAGAAAGATCGCCTTCTTCATGCCGCTTTTTCGTCGTCTGTTTGGTGTCTTTTTTTCGTTCCTTGCATATAAGCATACTCTTCTCAAACAAAAAGACCAGCATTTCTTTCTCCGTATCCGCTCTTGAGACAACAAATTTGTCAATCAACAGCAACGGTCCGAAAGATTCAAAAGAGAGTCCTTTGGGGTCTTTTATACGAACCGTAAGACCTTTTAAGATTTCTTTGTTCTCTTGCAAGCGCTGTGCTTCGTTTACTTTGCTAGCCACACGCTGGATGGCCTTTAAGCCTTCTTCTGTCTCCTCATAGTAATCCCAATCCGTTGGTGTACTTTTAATAAGTTGTTGCATAAGGAGAGGATATTTACAAACGCGTTGGACTGGCTTAATCAACATGGATGGAAGTTCACTTGGTTGGATTGGCTGAGATAAGAGTTGCAGGCGAGGTGTATGCTGGAGCACCAATTCCTGTGCGCGTTGGATATTGGCGCAAAATGGTTCGTACACTGAAAACGCATGTTCTGATTGTAGGAATAGGTTTCCAATCCGCTGCTGTTGTGGTGGGCGTTCTGCATGACTTTCAAGTCGGATCAAGAATCGTAGTTGGAAATCGATCAAGGAGTTGAGGTTTCCAAAAATGCGCTGAGACGTATCGAGGGATAAGATTTTTTGCCGTTGCAGTTCTCGCATGTAATGCTAAACCAAATTTGTACATCAAATAAACTAACGTTAGACTCTAAGCAGCAAGGGTTTCGGCAATGCGTACCTGAAGCGTTTGAAGATGCTGTACGTATTTCCGTTCGGTCTCAAGGAGCTCGAAAACAACTTTATCCCGTGTGTCTTTTGGCGGGGCTGGAGTGGGAGGTTGTGAAAAGGGGCCTTTACTGGTGATGATGCCTTCTTCCTCAAGTAGGTCAAGAAGCTTATTTACTGTAGCAACGACCTTTTTTTTTTTATACAATTTTTATTTTTGATTTTTGATTTTCCTCGCCATAGTTAGAGAAGCGTTATAAGTTGGTTTATATGCGTACCTTGACGAAGCCGCTTGTATCTTCTTGATAGAGGTCAGTGATTGTAAACAGATCATCTTCAGAAAGGTGCAAGTGTTGTCTGCAGGCGATCAGAAAGTCGTATACGTACACCTTCAGGTTGTTCACTGATACAAGCGAAAAGTTTCTGTTTAGTTTAATAGCTACTGCTGGACGCAGTAAGTTGAAGAGTAGACAAAGACTCGAGCCTTGTCTGCATATATATTGTAATTTCTCAAGCGGATCTTCTGAAGCTGTGTATTCTTTCATATATTGGTCAAGCCCCGAAATAGTTTGCATACGATCGAGAACGGAGCGGCAAGAGTGATAGAATGAGACGGTGTGCGACATGTTGTTGAAATCGACCGAGGCTGACTTTTGATGTGCCATGTCCATAAACGGATTCACTTTTTCGGTTGAGAGAAAAAGAAGAAAAGGGAAAAGGAAAAAGACTGAAGATAATGGTGCAATAGAATGAAAACGAGACCCAAGCTTACGATGTCGCCCAAACAGGGACAACCAAGAATAAAAAAGGAGATGTAGGAGGTGTGTAAATCGTAGTGTGTAACGCTTAAAAGATCCAGGGGTTGATGAATTTCGTACCATCTTAATAACAGTGTACCATCTCCAATTAAGAATCACTTGGGCATCTGATGTACTTTTGCGCTGATGAATAAAAAAAATACGTCATCTGGCGAACAACCATATAATAGAATAATGAAAGAAAAAGATCATACAAAGACGCATGATGTTATTCATCATTATATTTCCCCTGAACAGTAACAAGCGTTCGTGTTGCTATACTGTTATTTGAAAGGAGGTTGACGCTACTCTTTAAAGAACTTTTCGAGCGGCGCAAATTCACCACTTCACTTTCCCTGTAGCTGTAATCTCCGTGCCCTACAAGCATCATTCGGAACATTATTTCTCATTATGCGTAAGATATGCACTTCATCTCATAGCGCCACTGACAAGAGATCACCATCACTCTGATCTGAATATTTCTATGGTGATAGTAAAGTAAGTTTATTCTTCCCTTTGAGGAACGAACGATAATCTAATTTGCATCTTCAATCAGTTATGGAAACACTCTGTCTTCTACAAGTCCATGCCCCGTATCTCTGGTTATCAAACGAGAACAACCTTAACGTGACCTTTTATATCAAATATCGGAACTCAAATGCATGCCATAAACTCAAAACTATAGAACGATTCACCCACATGGAAGGTCATTGGTTCCAATAAGCATGAAGAAATTAATATGAGTAACTGACTATCTACAGGCATTTACATTGACCATATATGAATATAGATGCAAAATAATGTTATTCACTCGCATTAAAAACTATATTATTCCATCCATGTGCAAGAATCATTTGCTTTCCTGTCTACTTGAATGGTTTTGCATGGAATACCATGTACCAAAGCTAGAGCAATACGAAGTGAATGGGTTAACGGTAGCTAGTCATAACTCTTCTATTTTCTCAAAGACTTAATCATAGATATATTTTGGGAAGCAAAAGAGAAAGCAATTAAGCCTATACGGCATGACGCCTTCCCCTTTTGTGATGATTTGGCTACTATTGCCTTTTAAAACACAGCCTAACATTTTTTTATTCCCCTCGGTCCAAAAGAGTAAATAGAGCATAGAAAAAGCGTAACTGACCCATGACCGCGTTCTGCACAATACCTACTGTGGTCAGTAGCATGAAATCACTCGATTTCTCTCAACATATCTTTCATGGCAGGGTTACCGCTGGTTTTTCAAAAGTTTTTGAAGATTCCACCCAAAATTGTTTGAAATTTCGAAAACTCAAATTTTGCAGAACCATCCAATCAAACCATGAAGATTCCAATAAGAGGTTTTGAATCAAAAACGTGTTCTCGTTCAGGGGCAAGTGCAACTCCATCACGAAGACATAGATGTCTATCCCACTAATTAGAAGATAATTGTAAAAGATCCAATGCTTAAAGCAGTTGAGATACGGGAAAAGATCAGCAAAAATAGTGTAGCCGATTCTGTTTGTTTTGTGCAAAACTACAGATACCTGTATAATGTATGCAAATACAATAAGTAAAGGTTGAACTTCATTAAACATATCATTTACCCTAGCAATAAAAAGAGAGTCAGTGGCAACTATTAACGTTGACAGTTTGAATTACTGAGTATTATGTTGAGACATACTGTTATCGACCACTTGATTAGGATCGTAGTAGAGGATAATAAGGCTCTAATTCCAGGGTCAAGATTGATACAGCTGAAAAAGAGTTCTTCTTTATTCTTCAAAGCGCAAATTAAATAGCTGGCTTTCAATTCTACTTCTACTTGCTACTTTCGGTTAAGTCTATAACACATACTAGAGAGGCTTACGTGATATTTAAAGTAAGCCATGGTTCCCCAACTATCTGATCCTTGTTCTCAATACCCTGTGCATTTTCTCACGAATAAAATGATCACGGAACTTTTGATTATTCTACCATACCAGCTTCCTCAGTACGTGAGGTCTCATCCATAGCTGCCCCGCTATGTTGAATAAATGAGAGTAGCACTTCCTATCTAGGAACGCTATTCATGGTGCAATCAGTCATCACAAGAATAAGTGAAAATGAAAGACTTAAAAGGTCCACTAAGTATGACCCCGTTTTGTCTATAAAGCATGATCCAGAATGCATATCAAGGAAAGTTTGATTGTTCTTTCTAATAAAAGCCACGATGAATACATTTTTTAGTGGTAAAGCTACAATGGGTGACAAAATAATAGCATTAATGGCCCTTTGTTGAGCAGATGATGGCCACAATGACACATCATACCTGTACATTTCTAGATGAATCCATTCTAACCTCATACTAAATCGGGCAAATGAAACCTTACTGACAGTGGCCGTCAAACAATCGTTCCCTTCTCTTTGACAGTGAAGCAATTGTTTGCGACACGAGGCAACACATATCGCATCTTCTTCTTCTATTTCTCTAGCTTTGATCGTTATATTGTTTTTATTTGTATCTATTGTCACCACTTGTGCAATGGATGAAGTTTGGCCAAACTGTGGGATCCAAATGTAGAGGTGGGCGTAAATTGGGTGCGAAACGAAATGTTGTCAAAGGCAAAGCCTATTTCGTACTCAGTCACAGAAGACAATGATTTTGACAAGCGAGAATATAATCCCGCTTTCTTAAGTCTACTTTCGCTTTTCCTTTCTCTTTCCCTTCAATCGTTCTCCTCAATGACTGATTCCTTATTTTACGATTTTATAGACTTTCTGTCCACTATGGGAAATGTGGGTTCCTTCTGGTCTCTATCAGTTCCTATTGAGCTATTTCTGGTTCCTGATGTACTATTTCTTTACTTAATGAAAAGCAGTACATCAGGAACCACTTCCTATAGTGTTACTGAAACAAAAAACCATCAGGGCATTGATACCATTGAGAGTAATTCTCCAAGTACAAAAACATGCGATATCCGCAAATATAATGGACAAGTCAATTAACTTTTTCTGCACAAAGATGCGTCGTTCAATTTCTACGGGGCCAAGTGACCGAGAGAGGCGTTTCCGCAACCATCAAGACAGGCAACGAGCGGCAGAAGAGTGGCAAATATTTTAATAGAAGGAGGTCGTAAATACGATTATCGAAAACGGAAGCATCGTGGTACAAAACAAAAAAAAGGGAAGAAGAGTCGCGAGCAGCGTAGAAGACACAAGAAGAAGAAAACTGGAAGGTATTAAAGCAACAAATATCAGGATGAAAGTATTAATTATTTCCACAATGGTAGGATACCCGAGCAACCATTATCTGCCGTGCGTTGTACAGTAAATGAAAGCCGTCGAGCAAGAAGCTAGAAGTGATCCAACCAAATCTGGATAATAATGGAAATGATGCCATTGTTTGTAATCTGGGCGAGGGATGTTTGGGAATGACAAGTGCTGATACAAAGGATATCGAAAAGCGGCCGCTAACAAGTTATGGAGGATTTCGAAGAGACGCGAGGCTCACGGCAAGGTGGTTGTAGTAAAGATAGAGGAGTACCAGACATCACAGGTAACTGAGGCAATGTTATTTCATACATGCTTGACTGAATATGAAATACAAATAGCTTTGTCACAAGTGCAAAACGAAGAGCTTATGCAATGTGGTTACTGAAGATGGTATCAAACACCATGGCATTCAAGACTGCAAAACCTGTAGAATGCGATGAAATTGTGATATTAATGCAAGCAAGAATACGTTCTACATTGCTCAATCTATATGGAACGGTCATGGGCGCCCAGAGACATTCCACTGGCCGACACAAATCACCACTACGGATGCGGGACCCGAAAGGGTTTAGACTTTTACGGTAGAGTATTAGGCAATGTTTCCAGTTAGAATTTTACTAATATTTATATTGTATAGATGATGCCATCGGTAAGCCTTCTACCACATTTCAACCGGAAAATACTCGCCAACAATTATTGGCAAACAATTTTGGATGAAATCTTCAATAAACCAGTAAAAGAAGCGCCTTGACTTTTCAATCAGCGCTTATGCGAAAAGTTCCTGTTGCGTTCACCGTCACAAAGCACCGTCAAACAAAAAAAGGTGAAATTCCCTGAACGGGTTGGCTTAACTTTTTAATGGCACCAAAGAAGGTCGTGAAGAAGGGCTCTCCGGGCAAAACGAAGAACATCGCCAAGAGAGGAAAGCCAGCAAAGGCCGATTCGAACACCCCTACTAAAAAACAGAACAAGAACTCTCAAAAGAAGAAGGAAAATAAGGTATTTAACGCTGTAACGTATAGTCAATTTAGATCTAATCGTGGCATGTAGGAGCAATTCCCCGAGTATGTGCCTGTTCCCCAAACTGTTGAAGAAGACGATGTCGCTGTTTCCGACGACGATCTGGAATTTTTTGCTGGCAATGAAGAATTCCAAAACTTTTTGCAATCGATCGATTCAAAAGAGTTGACGAGGTATGTTTGTTCGGCATAGATATTACCGCGATGATTGCTTAAACTGATTTTCTGCTTGTACCAGAAACACGAAGAAAGCAAAAAAGCCCGCTGCAAAGTCTACGCGAACTCTTCCAGCAGAGCCTGAAGCGCTTTCATCATCCGAAGATGAGTTGGATTACGATTTCAATGACGGAATGATGGATAACGATCTGGATAACGAGCTAGAGGATATAGAAAACGTGGCTATGCTTGATTCTAGTGAAGATGAAGAAGAAATACACGACAGAAGAAAGAAACCTGCTAAGAAGAAGGCAACGAATGATTCGGATGAAGAAATGGAGTATGAAAAGGCGCCGCGCAAAGTAGCTGCAGAATGGACACGCAAAGATTATCATACGAAATTACCTATCAAGTTGCCCGGAGGAAAGATTGCTCAGCAGGAAGAGCCGGAACTTGCACACTCCGAGGAAGACGAGACTACGGAATTGGAAGTTGCAGTGGAAGCAACTGAAGAGGAAGAATCAGCACAAGAAGAAGAAATGGAGGAAGAGGCACCAAAGCTTTCCAAAAAAGAATATATACTGTTTAAGAAGGAGGAGTTAGCACAAGTTGCCTCGGAGATTCAGGAGGACCCAGAAGAAAAGGTGAGACGAATACTACTTCCCAATCCGGACTAAAATTCAATACATCAAGGTTGATCAACTGAAATCGTTACGCAATATTTCGAAAGACGAAGTGGCTTCAGTCAGAAAGCTTGCGCTTCTTACACAATTGGCTGTCTACAAGGATATTATTCCAGGGTAGCGTTACGATTTGCATTTGTGGCGGTGTATTAACATCACGTTAATAGGTACCGTATCCGTGCCTTGACTGAAAAGGAAGAAAGTGTCCAGGTTTCCAAAGATGTAAAGAAACTGAGAGAATTCGAGAAATCTTTGCTTCGAAATTACGAACTATATCTGAAAGATTTGGATTCGCTATTAACAAGTAGGTTGAAAGATGTCTTCAATGAAAATTATTGATCCTCTTTGACCAGAAAAAAAAACTGAAGAAGATCAGAGTACGGCACTGGTTGCTGCACGTTGTTTATGCGAATTATTAACAACAAAGATCCATTTCAACTTCCGTCTTAATATCATGGCATCCGTGGTCGCACGCATGAGTAGTTTGAAATGGAATGAGGTAACATATTCTCCATTTGACGGTACTAGGGCTTATCCAATATCTATAGATTGCAGACTTATGTTGCAAGTCCATTATCACCGTAATGGAAAACGACGAGTCAGGACGGGCGTCGTTGGATGCTTTGAGAATGATTACGCGTATGATTAAATCAAAGGGATATGCTGTCCATGAAAACGTAGTCAACACCTTCTTGCATCTTCGCCTCAAAGACGAAATGGTTCCCGTGGCTCATCAGTCGCCGGAAACAGAAATGAAGGGAAAGAAAAGAAAGAGGGAAGACAAACCTTTCCTGACAAAGAAAGCTCGAAAAGCACTCAAGGAAACAAAGCAAATCGAAAAAGAGTTCCAAGAGGCGGAAGCGGTTGTGAGCAAGGAAGAAAAGGATAAAAACGTAAGGATATTGTGGATATGCCTATTCTTACTAACGTCGACCGGGCAGCACACAGAGACGTTGAAGCTGTTGTTTGCCTTCTATTTCCGTATTTTGAAGAAGCAGTCTGATTCACCTTTGTTACCTGCAGTGTTACAAGGTCTTGCAAAGTAAGACAATCCATCACCTATGCATGATTAAGTGACTCGTTATCATCATGATTATTAGGTTCGCTCATCTGATCAATGTGGATTTCTTTAACGACTTATTGGAGGGACTGAAGGAAGTGATGAGAGGAATAGATGAGTCGAGTATGAAGTCTAAGGAAAGCGCCAATACACATAAGCGGTTACTTTGCATTATCACTGCGTTCCAGCTTCTTTCCGGACAGGGTATGTATTTAAAGATATGACGGCCACTATCAAGTATTTCTCACGTTTTTTTTGTATATAGGCGAAGCATTGAATTACGATCTCAAGGAGTTTTATCAGGAGATCTATGCTATCATTCTCAAAGCATCGTTCCATACCAACCTTGAAGATAAAGCAGATGTACTACATGACTCAGAAAGTGATCTGCTCGTAAGAGGGCTGGAACTTATGTTTTTGAAGAAGCGACAGGTAACCTTTCCAGAGTACTAGATGCATCACTCTAATTCTTCGAACAGATTCCTATTGATCGAATGGCGGCATTTATTAAGCGAGTTTCTTTGACAGCTTTACATATGCCCAGTAAAACTGTAAGCCATTGCTTGCATCTCATTGAAAAGCTTGTAAAGGTAACAACTGCTATGATTGGAAATACGATGAACTCACTATGGATGCGATGCAATATAGAAGGACCACCGTTTGGATGCGCTTCTTCAATCGGAAGACAGGGCCGCAAGTGGTGTTTATATGCCTCTTTTAGAAGATCCTGAGCTGTGCAATCCATTCGGGACAAATCTATATGAATTGTTCCTTTACCAGGTAAGGGCAGGAATTTCTATTTCGATAAAAAGTGCTCACTCTTTGGTACCGTAGGATCATTACGACCCTAAGGTTAGAGCACTTGCACGAACGTTACAACAGCCATCATCTGCATAATCAACAGCACTCATTGAATGCGAGCTTATTTCCTATTTTACTTTAAATATAGCCCGTCATAGTTTTACTTAGTTTTAGATGTAAGAGTTACCTTTTCCCTGAACAGAGCATTAGAATCATTGGCTTGTCCACCGTATCTTGCCGTATATTTGTTTTGACACAATAGCAACATTGAGTATCCCATCTATCAATACAAACTTTGATTATCACATTGGGGCGTAAAGTTTATCACCGCAGCGTAAAAACTCATTTCTGGCCAGGAAATAGAGAAACCTTGAACTGGAAGTATTCTCATTGGGACGGATAGGGCAATCAATGTCGTGCCTTGGCCCGATGGTTTATGGTAGAGATAACCTGTGGCGTAGGATTGGCCCTCGGAGGTCACACGCTTTTGCAACGGCTGGGAAAGACTTGAAGTGCATTGGAGCCATTGATATTGCAGTATGGATAAAGTGCGTTTTTCACTCCCTGAGTGCGAGAGAGAGATATACAGTATCTCCCAAAAATAAAAAAATTCAATGCCGTCCTTTTTCTGCTTAGCTACCGCTTTACCTCATTTTAAAAGTGCATCCACATCCTTGAGCTCTCCCCATGCCCACTGTTAAACAGTCAAAAGCAGAACTCGCTGCTGCCAAAGCTGAAATTAGTAGGCTCAAACAACACAACGCTTCACATCTTGAGATGATAGACTCTAGTTTCCCTATGGAAAAATATCGGGGAAGGGCGTGAGTATCAAAAAAGCCTTTTTGCAAGGAAGAAGCGGGCGACAGCAGGCCGGACAGGGTCCCTGATGCGATGGATACGTTTTGCGGAGATATCGCTATGTATTAGGCATGTGGATTGAATGGACGGTTTGTATTAGAGGAAATAGATTCAACAGACTTGGCATCTATCCCCCTCCCCTCAATTTTTATCACATTGATCTAGCCCGGGCGGACACAATTATTATTTTTGCGCTCATTTGAACAAATGAATAAACCGAAGAAACTAGATAGCGCTAGGTTGAAAGTCGATGTCATTCACTTAGATCGAAAAAAAAAAGTAATCCACAAACCTCTATAAGACGCATCCAGAGTCTGTAAGCTAGAATAATGACATACCTAATACCTTAACAATCTACCCCATAAGCAAATCGACTTCTTAATATCAGAACTTGAGATGCATTGCGAGTTGTCAAGATGTCCTACTTGCAAAAAGATCAATAAAGGGTACTTTGTGTATTCTTGCACTTTTACTGCTGTGAATACGATCCAGTTAGGAATTTGAATTATTATTCCGGTTATCTAGCAGAAAACCGCTAATGGAAATCATGTCACCCACTTGTTTATTTTCCTTTCACATGTCATTTTCGTTCTTTTCCCGTCATTTTCTGTAAGCATGATATAAATTTTTGAATCGACATAGACATTCGAAGTATTATTGATGGGAACAGTAGACCGAGTTATAAACTATATCAACACGTGTAATATTTATGTAGCGTTGCATGCAAATCCGTTGTACAATGAAATGGAAATGATACAAACTATGTAAACTTTGTTCGGATGCACCCGAAGATGCTGCAACTTTTACGTACTCTATTCGAAGACATACCAAGATAGTTTTTTCTGGGTGTGATGCAGACGAACTTTCAAACCATATGAGATAAGAAGACTGTAGAAAACTTTAGCAGACAATAGGTATTCTATAAAAATTAAGAGAACATGATAGCCCCAACTGCACGACGTCGAACAAGAGCCAGCCAAACCGAGACTATGGTTGAACCACCCAGGTCTCGCAGACGAATCAGCCGACGAGAAGAAGAAAGACCAGAATCGTCCCGAGCTCCTTTAAGGCAATCTGAGAGGCAGCAAGCAAAAAGGCAGAAAAGGATCCACGAGTCAAGTGGATAGGGCTTTTACGCCCAGTATTCAGTAAGTGTCACTGAATGATTGTTATCTTTTTCTTCTATAACTCACCAATTGAAATTTATATATGTATCTTGCATTCACTTGGGGGGGGATATGGGTATGGCGTCGTCAGTTTTATGACAGGTATGTAAACATTGGTCAATTCCAACTCTTATAACACGGCAATTAATGTAATTTGTTAGCGTCAAGCCCAGTTTCCAAAATGCGCCAAGTGAATTTGCTAGATGCGACTTTAATTTTTGGAAATAAAGTACAATTTAAGAGACTGTGACAAAACAGGCTGATTCATATAAGGCATTGTAGAGGATGATTTTTATGGGGGACCACACCGACAAAGCTACGGTCGTATGACCTGTTGAAGGCTGCTCGCATGAAAGATCAAACCGACAAAGTTGCTAGTCTGTTATGATTTAAAACTGCGATCCAATCCATGCGCGCAAGACAATTCGTTGGCTTTGCTTCGATGGATAACAAACCTGCAGCTGCCGCAAACCTTGGAAAAACGCCCAATTCCTATATTTTACCTGTAAAGACGTTACCAGCATCCGTTCTTCATGCTAACGGTTGGTATGACCGAGATAACGTGTCGTTCCAAAGTTGGGTGTAGCTTCTCCCTTCTTTATGCTGCAAGTAGCAACTGTTGATAAAGGAGTCACTCAAAGCTTTCGATTAAGGTTTTGGCATATAGGTAGTCTCGTTGGCTGTTCCGAATCCGAAGCGTCTTTAAACGAACTTTGTTGGAATTTTTCTGTGATGGGAACGTCAAGAATTCTGGTGAACACGTGTCGCTTCGGAGATGCTTGAGCATAAAAGCCCCGCTTCCCAGCATCAGCACTGTTTTCGTCTTCTCTTTATCACTAACTACTATGTCTGACGAACGACACAACCGGATGGGCCCAGTCAAGCCCGCAGATGATGAAGCCAAAGCCGTAAGTCGCTTATAGGATGCTTGAAAGGAAAAATGTTGATATGGGATCATGACGTGTACTAGGTCTTTCATGAGGTGAAGAGGGCAGCAATAGACAAGGTAAAGACCGTAGATTAAATCAATCAGAAATCTAACTTTCCGTTAGCTGCATGAGGTAAGAGAGAGCCTTTAGGACAACAGGGAAAAAAAGTGAACATTCCGTTTGCATCAGCTTCGACATCTCGATCACGTCCATAATCTTCACGAGACAGACAAGTTGAAGCATGTCACCGCTTTCAAGTTGGTGGAGTATGCTGTAGAGGAAACAGGCTACGGATTCAACTACTTTGGAAAAATCCATCTGGGTGATGAGAAGTATATCCATGTCCGAGCCCATAAGTACCACGACGGAAGGGTGGACTTTTATTCGATTCATACTACCCCTGAATGTGCCATCTGGGATCGCGAGAAACCCCTTGTTTACTTTATTGACTAAGCCCTTATGTATCTTTCACTATAAAGCTTGTGCATATGGATTACTTCTTTTGCTGCTAGCTGGGATAAAAAAAAAATTCTTTTGGACGGACTTTCTCTCGCTATGGTTGCATCACGAGGTTTATACGTTCTCGTATTGAGTTTTGACAGCCTCAAATCTGTTTACTGTTGCTTCAACCCATTCATATCGCTTCCACTCTCTAGCCAACTTAAGTAGTAGGTTTATTTGCGATTTAATCATATCAACTATGCGACCCCGCCCATTCTGTTCCAGACTAATGCGTATGATTATGACACTGCTAATACCAGTCGTCCTTGTTAAAGTGTTTTTTTTTCTGTCCTCTGACTCTCATTCGATAGGTGTGCATAAAGTATAGTGTAACATATGAATGTTATGTGTAAAGACAAAGAGAGCAGCGATGAAGAGGATAAGCTATAAGGCTTAAAGTTTAGAAGGACACAAAGGAAGGTGCAACTTGGGATACAGACTACACAGAGCATGTCTTGTTCAGGGTATATTCTTCTCTGCATGCCGTCTTTCAGTTTGGTATCATGAACAAAACGCTTGGCTACTATGCACTCATATCTTATCGGTCTGCTGGGAATGCAGAAATACTAGATCACCGAATTAAATCCGAGTCTGAGTTCTTGCAGAAAGTCATAACTCAAACAGCCTTATGCAAACAGAGTCGAAGCGTTAATTAACAAACAACATGGTCTCGGCAATCTTGCAGCATTTATTTCCTTTCGCAAAGCCTCTTCCTGTCTACATTATGGAACACTTTTCGATTGACCTGAGACGCGTCGAACTTGATCAAGATCATAGATCCTTTCAGGAACTACTGGATCGCGTTGTGGTCATTGTACCACAGGGACAATCCATGAATCTGCATTGTGACATAAGCGAGTTGCGACTTTCTCACGTCTCAACAACATACTCAGACGTATCTCATGTTAGTGCTTCGAAGGTGATTTCCTGTATTGACGAAACGAATATGGAATATAGATAGTGGAAAAAGTAATAGGCCAGCTGCTTCTGAATGGGAAACGGAGACACCTTCTAGCTGCTGGTTTCTGTCTGGTAAACAAACTAATACCCAAATTATCTGAATACTAAGATTCTTGCTTTCCTAATCCAGTCCTCCCCTGGTCAGGATACAAAGCGATCTATCCTGATGATATTCCCCAATTCATTGGTTGGCACTATTCGATCCAAACCATGGCATATTCTGTTGCAAAGGTGAGAATCATTATCCATCTCTATACATAGTCTTAAACGATTTTGCAGTATTGGGGAGCAATCATTGATTGAATTATTACGAGATACTGTGCTGTTGATCCGACTTCCTAATGATAACTTTTATCAGCTAACGGGTATTGTTGGGCTGAAGAAATAATGCTATTTAATTGACATGGCGACTATTAGGTGAACCGCTTACAGAAGTGGTTCTGCTTGCAGAAGCGGCAAAAAGACAAGCAGAAGAGATATTTTTATCTCCTAAGAACACCAAAAAATTAAGGCAGAAACTCTCAAGTTTCACTGAAGATGGCATGTTCAAGAAAAAGCAGGATTTCTCCTATGTAACACGACCTTTACCGAGCGACCGAAGGAAAAAGCTGAAATCACGCTATAATGCAAGGTATGCCTAGAAATCATTCTTCACATCATTTACACACCTGTAAAAAGACAGCCGGATCAAAAGCTTTCTTCTCGAAGGCAATCAATGTACTATTACCAAACGAATTCGACATACTTCAAATTGCCTGACAGAGGTATGTTCTGCGATCTGGCCTAGGACACTAATAACGCGGATACGAATGGATTAGCGTCTCAGATTTTTCCTGACATGTCAGAACGTGTAAGAACATATGCCATATATGTTAGTAGCTATCTAAATCCTACAATGACTAGCATATAAAACGTTTTGAAGCTATCTTTGACACTATTAAAAAGCGTCATCGTACCATTCCTTTGATTTATATCCGAGATGCGATCTGTCCAAAGAAAGTAAGTTGCATCTTTCCCGGGTACAGAGGTAACATGTTTAATTGTTGCAGGAAAAATCAGATTTGCTACATACTTTGGCCAGTAGTCACCGTGAAGTATGTTTGCGGAAAGGCAATACATACTTTACGTGGGTTAACATCTTTGTAATAGGTCTGTCAATTTGTGATCAAGATAATCTCCAAAGTATTTCCTGAAACCACATGGGGATCATCACACAACTTCGAACGTATTAAGAAAGGTATTTATTCAGTTTTTTATTCATGGCGCTTCTTATCGAGCCCTTTGGCATTCTCGAAATTAGCCTTAAAAAGATTCGTGGAGCTACCACATGGTGGTATAATCACGACCCATGAAATCGTGCAAGGAATTAAGGTAAAAATTACTTATAGAAACGGATATTTTACTTACGAACTATCAGATTGGTGATTGTAAATGGCTTGCAAGTGGCCGGGCCCGTGAAGCGGATGCTCCAATCCGGTCTACGGACCTTGCAGTACGGCAACTATTGCTAAAAGGGTTACTAGAATGGGTGTTTGGATACTACGTAGTAAAATTGGTTAAAGTAAGACGAAAGAATCGATCAACGACCCATAATGAATCGCCTAATTGTAGACTGCATTCTACATCACCGAACACGGCAAGTTCGGTGACCGTACATTTTATTTCCGACAGGATGTATGGGAACTAGCAACAAAACCCATGCTATCAAAAATCTTAGACTATCAGTATGAAGAGATTGATAACGTAAGTAATCGATATACTTATATACGAATGTAACATCGTTAGAAATAGACCGAAAATGATAAGTATATTCTTGAAGCATCTCCGATAAGACTTGTACCCAAAACTACTGGAGTACGGATCATCACAGACATGCGGGTCAACAACAAAAAACTTAAAGAAGCACAACATGTGCTGGCCTATGAGATTGTGAGTCATCTTATTGCCATTTTTAAGCAATGTCAGAAATTGATGTATATTGCACCTGTTTTTTCTTCCTTAGAGGCAACAGTCCAATCTCATAGGAAGCGCAATTGACGGTATTCAGCAGCTTCGACAAAAACTTACTGAATACAAGAATCGTTTTTCGGACAATAGGTTGGTTTTGGGAGATTTTATGGATTACTAATTCATGAAATAAGCGGTTTCTATTTTGTAAAGGCTGATATCAGCAAATGTTTTGATACTATTAGGCAAGATATCTTGTTAAAACTTGTCCGACAATCTCTTTGCAAGGTAATATACGTTGAAGCGATTATACAGGCATCCTAAAACGACTGTGTTGTAGCGAGAATATATATTACCGAAGTATGGTGTGCTGCAACAGTTTACCAAAAATCCAGTATGTCTGTTCCAGCAAGATGCGGTTTCGCTTGGTATACATGATATTTAGGCAGTTGCTTTCGCTTGGCTTGTCTGACACCCGTACATTATGCATCACAGATGAACTTCGACCTTTCCCAGAAAGAGCAGAAAAATATGCATGCAAATATCGAAATGCCATATTAGTCGATAACGTAAGTTCAACGAGGCCACAAGAAGACCATGAATTAATCCTAGCTTTGCAGGTGACATACAAAATCAGAGATCTGAAACAAACTTGGAGACTTTTGGAAGAACATATCAAAAATAATAGAATAGAGGTTAGTTGAGGAGTAATTTATGTAATACAATTAAACAGTAACATTGATAGGTCGAAGGGAAATGCTATCGACAAAAAGTAGGGATTCCGCAAGGCTCATGTGTCTCAAGTATCCTTTGCAGGTATAGTTTGAATTATGAAAGGCAACAGTCAATAACAAAAATATCATCATAGCATGTATCTGGGGAAACTGGAGCAGGATGAACTCGAAATCTTGAAAGAAAACAGTCCTGATGGGGTAAAGGAAAGCTTATATACAATATCTCCGATCACTAAGGAGGGGGACTCTTCAGTTGTTGTTGAGGTTTGTAGATGATTTTCTTTACATAAGCAAAGATGTGAATGATATCCAAAGGTTTTGTCAAGTGTTTAAGAAAGGTAAAGCATACAATATGATAGAGAGAGAGGATTTCGTGACCCATCGTATAACGTAGGATTCCCGTTCTTCGGAGCCTTTGCAAATGCCGACAAGTACGACACAAATATTGACACCGAAATGAAATGTAAGCGAGCGGATGATACAACAGCTTGTATTGATTGTAATTCTTTAGCGTTTGAATGGTGCGGATTTATTATAGATACACGGACACTCGAGGTTGAATCGAGATAACAAACTCGGGGAAGACCCTAGGGCAGCGAATCCCCTGATTTCCCTTCAAAAACATGAAAACATTGAAGTTCCGCCTGCAGCGAGACACACACTGCAAACAATGAGCGTTGATTTCGGGGCGCTTACCAACTTTTGGGGATAGTGGCCTTTTTCTTTAACTATTTTCTCCGGTTCATTATGACGATGCTTTCAGTGGCACAGCAGACCGCAGATTTACTTACGGCTGAATACAAACAGCACCGCAAAACACTCAACAACCTGGAAATGAAGTTGAGGCAAGAATTAGAAACATTAGGAGTTGAAAAAGACGATCTAGTCCATGCACAAGAATACATCAAAGATCATGGTAAGCCACTGCAGAATTCGTATGTGTTCTCACGTAATATATAGTAACATTGTTCCGATTTCTGCGCGATAGCGACTTTGTAGAAGAAACTGCACAGAAACGACTCATGGATACTATTTTTTGGCGGATCAGTCAAGACATCCACAACATGACATGGCGCTCCTTAGCAAACGAATTCTACGACCAAGGCTTTGCTTTCTTCCATAAGCAGGACAAACTTGGTCGACCAATTGCTGTTATTCGGATGCGGTATTTTCCCAAGTTTCGCGACAAATCTTTATCAGAGTACATGAAGCCGTTTGCATGTTTTGTTATGGAAATCGCACGAAAATTGATGTGGGCGCAGACGTGTGAAAGGAATGAGTCATTTCTGGTGTCACAGATTGCAGTCATCATAAACATTGACAAGGCACCTTTCGTACCTGTTGTAAGTCCGGTTGAAGGACAACAACAGCGGTCCTTATTGTTTTATCTTTAGGATGCGCAGCTAATTGGAGACCTTAAGGAAATTGTGAACGAGCGATTCCCAGGTTCAATAGGATCCGTTTATGTGATGAACTTTGGTTGGATGTATCAAGGGATATGGCAAATGGTCAAGTTGTTGCTTAGTGAGCAAGCAAAAAGCCGTGTCAACTTTCCAAGTGCTAAAGAGATTAAGGAGCTAGTGGAGGATGAAGATCTTTTGCAAGGTATGTTAATAGATATAGTTTATTTAGATGTTGAATATGTGGTCCGCATAGAATTGGGAGGTGCAGACCAGTTTGAATGGAATATAGAATCGGACAACGCATTGCAGTTGTATGGTTGTGGACGACGAGTGATATCACCATTGCCTTCTCCTCCAATAGTTCCTTTAATGAGGCCGTCCCGTAGTGGGTCAATGCTGTCGATCGTTTCTTCAGACGATATCTTTTATGATGCAGCAGATTCATTGACCTTCGCAACTCCGAGCACCAACTTCCGATCACGCAGTTCCAGTATATACGGAACTCCGGGAACTTTAACACCATTACCACTGCCATCTTGTGGATCACCCTGCTGGCCGGTGTCGACCCAAGTGGTACGAACGATGCAATCGCCCTGTCATTGGACTGGACTTCACATGGGTGCTGCATTTTTGACATCGTTTGTAAATACCCGAGAAAACAATAGTAAAGGTGTATGCGCATTTGCATTGGCGAATCGACTTGCAGCAATCGAACGAGATCAGATCACAAAATTTGATGATAGCGACTTTTATTTGGAACCTTCCGATGCGTTATATGAAATCCGGTCCGAACCCCACTTTCCACATCTGATGCCACCAGCATATGCAAGCTCGCCAGTGAAGGTGCATTTAATACGGTCCGAGCAGCGCCTGATACGATTGACACGCCATCTCTTCCGGCTATCATTTCGATACAAAGGTGCATTGTATTGGGTTCTCCTGTATATATTCCTACGAGGACCGGTAGAGCGTTCTCTTCACCGTGCATTAACCAGAATCCTGGCAACGGCTCCCCAAGCTATTGAATATACGACCATTGGAATCACAGCTGCATTTGCAGCTGCCATGAGCGCAACAATGTCGTCATCTCTCGGGCACATGGAACGATTCGAACCTTGACATTTTCTTTTATCACGCTAGTATACACCTGCTACTTACTATACACATATGTTATTTTTCCACATGGAAAATAATAGTTTTGCATATTTCATTCGCGCTTCATGATAAAATTACTTTGGCTGCATATGTGATCCGACTCTATAAAAGTTAGTCGTGCCATCTGCGATTTCCGCATGAAGGCATATAAGTTGCTACTCTCCTTTTCCTCCACTTATTTTTTGCTTACAGCTCAACTAACATGTTGTGCTATAAAGGAAGCTTACTTGGTATAATGGGAAATATGGAAGTCTGTCAATATTTCACGACAACCATCTTATAGGCCTGGGAAGAATTTATCAAATCTTGGTGTCATCTGTGCTGAAAGAGGTGTTTTCAACCTTAATTGAGAACCAGCTATTTTCAGCATTGGTTTTTTGAGCTAGGCTCTCTCAGGCAGCAACTTGGCAGCGCCAGGGTCCATATGGATTCATGGGACTTACGTTAACATAGCGTTAATGGCCATTTGCTTTGTACCTGTAGCTTACTAATGAGAAAATCAAGCTTTGATGCTCCGAATGGAGACTGAGAACAGCAGCAAAGACACAACAAGATAAACATCGGTATATATATTTACAGTAGACTCTAGAAATTTCCCTTCAGATCAATCTCCATTTTTCTATTGACTGTCTCAGCTCTGCGTATTCCGGACCTTGAATATCATCTAGACGAGGTGTGAGCATAATTTATCTCAGTTCCATGAGAGCCGGTACACACCAGATGAGAATTCTTTTCCAGCGAGACCATACGTTTCTACTAAATAATGCCAAAGATGCGGTGTCACAATACTAAAACCTCCACTGAAAGCACCTCGCGGCCGTGCACTTGGATTCACTTTCCCATCCTCTGCTTCTAAAGGCATGTTCGTAACCGGACCTACACCGATCTTTCCATCGCAAAGCCGGAGGAACCAGGAACAAATCCACACGCGATCAACCAAATAGTAGCGTGACTTTAATACAGCAGCACGATCTGTTTCGTCTGCATACAACAACCGCTCGTGCATACATTGATTCTTTTCTCTCATTGCTTGCCGACCGCGCTCAGTATTCTGTGTCAGCATTTCCAGTAACATATTGACATAGTAAGCTTCGCTTGGATCGCCCCGAGTTTCACCCAACTAGAATAGTTGTATATATGAAAGAAAAAGATGTATAACAAGTAAGTTAAAGCATCATTCAATTAATAATATAACGGGAAACATTACAAGTCTTGAGCAGGTAAAACAGTACATCTGCAAAACCGAGATTCGCAAAAGGATGCCGTGACGATTAGGGGCCATGGCATGGTATTTGTATGCACAATCCCTACATCGTGCCCGTACGTTCCCTTGCCATATGTATAAGCAAAGACCTTCTGTATCGTATTTGTTCTCTCCGCAGATGCTGCAATTGTGATTTTTTGGCAGCCACTGAAGAAGTTGTTCGTATTTTTTAATGTAGGGAGCTAGTACTTGTTGATTAACACGACCAACATGAGGGCAGATTCTATTGTCCTGCATGTCATTGTGCTTTCGCCGATACATATCCTGCCATGTCTCGTTTGGCAGTTTGTAGGTCACCCCGTAATGATTGGCTAACATTTCTTTCCAAATGGCATCATGTCGGGTGATTGATGCAAAACGGGTACACACCAGCGAAAAGGGCTCGAGATCCTCAATCGCCAGATGACCTGCAATGCAAGTCAAAAGCTCATTATTGAGATCGAGGATGCCCCGTGGCATGGTTGTGGAGAAAACGAAAAACAAAGCAAACGCAGCTTTTTAAAAAAGGGTGATGAACCAGTTAGCGGTGGTTTAATTAGCCGAGCGTCTGAAATGCTGGGTTGGAAAGGACAAGAAACTGCGTTTGTGTGTATATCCTTTTGTTCACTTCCCTCCTGAACACATAGCATTCGGTAGGTTGAAGTGCTAGTGTTTGATACAGGCTTATTGAACTCGTTTGTTTTCCATAGTACATCCATGCCGGTAAGTAATGACAGACTTACTTGCATTTTACCCAACGCAGTTCTATTTCCTTCTCATCTCTTGTCACCCATTTTCCGTGTGCTGCCATCATTAGGCCTACCATTCTCAGTTCAATGACGGTGACTTTCAGTCCATCGGCAACTTGTTTCTGTTGCCCGTGAAAACCAAGTTTCGAGGTATCGCGCCGTTTGGTAAGTTAAACCGGTAGCTAGTTCGCGAGGAAATTGAGCGGTATGTTTTGGTAGCCGATGCTGGTACAGAAGATATCATAGACGAGGCACTGTCACTTTTCCGGGCCAACTGTCTGTTCCGTAATTTCGAAATCAAAGGCAACGCTGACCGTGTGTTGATCTATCTCATCCTATTCATTTCTGAGTGTTTGGGAAAGCTAAACAAGGCAACACCACAAGGTGAAGCAACGAAACAATTACAAACTTTGGCAGTATCCAACTTTGCTATTCCTGGAGACCCAAACTTCCCATTGAATGCGATGTATGCGCCTCCCACAGATAGACTCCAAGCTGGTAAAGAAAATGTGCCAGAGTATGCGTATATTAGTTGCTGATCAGTATCCGAACTAGATCAAATGCGACAATACGTTCAGCAACTGCGTCAGGAATTAGTTACTCGATTGGTTGAGCAGATATACGTGGATGGAAAGCCCAGCAAATGGTGGCTGTGCTTTCAGAAAAGAAAGTTTATGAACCTTAGCCTTTAGATATTCATTTTTCCATTCCTTAAACAAAGGATCTAAAGACCTATGTTCCAAATGACAGTGTATGCTAATAGGATGGTGATGATGGCTGACAGAATAGAAGCCGGGATGCCACAGAATATAAAATCTCTGGTTTGAAGGTACTTTTTCCCGATCGCGTCTTCTTGCATAATAGCGTTCATGTTGGGGAATCTATCAAGAGATTGGGTTATCCATGATTGTTTCTAGCCCAAAAGTTTGATGCTACCCCGATACCGGTAGACCCATAGCCACTGATGATACAAATGCTGTGCCCTATAGTTGAACGGAAATATAAGCATAGGAAAACGTGTCATCCAACTGCAGCTTTTACCATGACAAGAAGATCTGGATGTGGTTTCGGCAATTGTTCGCCCACCTGCTTTACAATCGGCAAGATAATTAATGCTGCTACAGTGTGGCTCACGAATGTTGCGAACACCAGCACCAACCCACCAAAGACGAACAGAATCTGTAGTGGGCGGAGCTGCTGCGCATGCTGAGCAATGCGATGTCCAATAATATCCAGTAACCCAGATTTCTCTACAGCAAATCCGAGAGCCATGCCTCCCTGAGCCAACAGGACTACGGACCATAAGAAATTGTTGAGATCCGATTGTGTTAATACATGGGTGCCAAAGAAAAGCAAAAAGGGAATGAACGCGATAACACCATTGTTTCCCCAAAACTCTGTCATTTTCGACTCTGTACACCATAATGCAATGGTACCAAAACAGACAAGGATTACCCATATCTGGGACATGGTAGGCCTTGGACGCTTGTTGCCCTTGATTCGACGAATGCGAGTCGTATTACTCGGACGGAAATACAGCAGTAGTAGGACCCAAGTCACTGTTATCGTGACGAAGGAAATCGGAAGGGAAGCTGCAAACCATAGGCCCCATCCAGGGCGAGGATCCATTAGCTGCATAGCAACAATGTTTTGTGGAGACGAGATAGGGGACGCCAGGCCACCTATACAACTTGCCAGCGAAATGCCCATGATAAGACACTGTCCGACAGTCGAATCGGGTGGCAATGTGCGCAAAATTGGCTATGTTCATAAGAAAAATGTTGAACTGTGTATGATCTCCAATGATGCTATAATAGATAGAAATTACCTGAATAAGCGAAAAGCACAAGACGGGTGCCGCCACGTTGCTTATCCACATGCTTAGAAAAGCGGCCAGATACATGTTGACGAGAATGACCCACCGCGGCCTTGTTCCAGCCCAATGAAGGACAAGTGTTACAAATGCTTGAGCGATCCCATGCTTGCTTAAAGCAGCAGCAATAGAAAATCCGCCAAGCAGTATCAGGATCGTCCCATTGAACATGCTTGAAAGTACAGCATCCGCTACAGCTGCAGCATTGGAGTCACCCTGAAGGCCTTCTAACTTGATAATATCCATTGGGACAATCAACAAAGGAATTAAGTAAGCGGTCGCATAAAGCGGGATACACTAAAAGAGTTCGAAAATTCGCGAGTGTCAGGACCATGGTATTGTCGAGATTTTTCTCTTTGATCTTTACCTCAAATGCCCACAGAAGGACAGCAAAGAGCAGCAAGGCCAGACATCGGCTTGCTTCTTTTGTTTCCAGAGCGTCTTTGCACATAAGAACGATGTAGACGATCAGGCTCAATGTAAATAGAGCCACATCGATCAAAGTGCGTCTTCTGATAAAATAGCCGAATAGAGTAACTCCAGGTTGACTTTGAGGATCCACAGCGCATGCGTCCCTTGTCATCCGTTCCTGCCCGATCATATCTTTCCACACTGTGTTTCGCTTGAATTCGACATGGTTTTGTAATCGTTTTTGCAAATCTTTTTTCGCAATATGTACATCACCTTGGGTGAAAACCGTGGCAAACATGCTTTCAATATTCTCTGCTGCTGCTTCAATGGCAGCCAAGCAACCCTGGCGAAATGGTACAGCAAAGAGGACCACTCTATCATAGTACGTGTTCCGCAGGTCTTCCCCAGTCAATTTATCCCATTTTTTCAGGATCTTCTCAAATGCAGTCTTGTTTAGCTGCACGTATCTTTGCAATTCGCGCAATTCAATATAAGTTGAAGCGCAATCCATTCCGAAGGTGTCGAAACCATTGGCTTGCTTCTGATTGTCTGGAAGCGAACAATTTTTGGACTTGGTAATTTTTACGACATCGAGTAGCCGCTGCATAAATTGATTCATGCTGTGGGTTTGACATGATCTTGTTGCAGCTGTGTTCATCTTGGTCGAGCTTCTATGACTGCATGCTATTGATTGACACTTTTCTTGATCGGTTACAGACATGCTCATATTAGCATGGACAAAATCGAGTTTCTCGTATTGAGCGCATATACAACTGGCCTCGTCTAGGAGCTCTTTTTCTTTGTTTACGAAGAATCGCATAATCTTTAAGGACTGGTCATTTAATGCGGTAGTGAATAACGACCTGTTGTGTTGGGATACAGACGACGTTGGAGGCGATGCGAGGTATCCTTCTTCTACAGAGCCAAGTTGATCGGAAGCCTGTTGTTGGACCTGGGTACGTTCAACTTGGTAAACGATTTTTTTCAAGTGGTCATAGCTAAAAATTTCGACATTTCAGACTGCGCAACCCTTCCCTATTTTACAGTCTGTTTGCTCAAAGAACTTACTCTACGTATTGGTCGATCCATTCCGGAACGGCATTCAACACAAGAGAGTGTGCGAATTTCATAAAGAGAGGGAAGAGTATATGTTTTTTAATTTGTTTCAAATTGTTTCATTTTCATGACCTTAGCCGGTTCACTGAAACTACTGGGGTAAAAGTAAAAGAGCGTACATTGAGAGAATAGTTTTACTGAAGCTGACAGACATTAGCCGTCATGGCAGCCCATGTCTCCCGGATACTCTGACTGATAAAGTTGGTCTTTTGTTCATCGGTCGGCAAAGAGAGAATTTGCCGCAGCCATGGACAAGTAAATCTCTTGTTCTCATTGCGTGCCTCGCATTGTGCAACGGCATAGTATAATTCACGCATATGTTTTTGCGTATAACTACTCACACGAACATTTTGGGTTGACGTAAATACGACGCTGGGGACGAATGAACGTGCTGACAGTTTGTATATCCGACGGATTTCCGATACGAAGCCCTCTATATTGATCAGCGTATGGTCAGCCGTTGTTCCGTCCTCTTATTCTTGATCTCTTTCTCTCTTTCCCTTTCTTTTTTTTTCTTCTCTTTTTCTTTTTTTTCTTTTTTACCTTGTGGATCTAGTACTGCCTCAATGTTATCTTCCAGTTCGTCTCGTCTGTCTTCGTCCACATTGGTAAACACAATGACTACAAAGTCCCAGAAACCCTTCCCCAGCAATTGCTGAAACAAATGCAGCATGTTTTGCGTATATGCATCTAGCCTTTATGAGGCATAACATCAATCAGCAAAAACGCACTGTGTTGCAAAATCATCAGCATACCGGATATCGTCGATGCTGAAAACTAGCAGAAACGAGCTAACACCATATTGTAAGGTCTTGAAATATCGGATCATTTCCTGAACAGCCTGTCGATCATATACTGAATCACTTAACCCGGGGGTATCAATCAGATGGACATTTTTGGGTATAGGTGCATTTTTCCATTCTCGTACTTCGCCCCTCACAGCAATTGTAGTGGCCTGCGTAACAAAAAATAGATATAAGTTTCACTGTAAAAGACAAAAAATAGAAAAAGCAAAAGGTAGCTGGATTTTTTCATACCGAACCCGTCCCAGTTTCAAACACATGTTCACCGGCCATGGCATTCAGTAAACTAGACTTTCCTGTGCCAACGTACCCAAGAGCCGAGACTACGTGTGTTGTTTGTTCTGGCGCTTGGGAGGAGCGTCGTGATTTGGTCGAACTGGAGGGCGAAAATGTCATCATGTTTCCAACACGTCAAGTGTGTCAAATGCCAGTGCCAATGACGGGTGAAAGGGGGGAAAAAAAGAATGAAAAGAAAAAGCCAAAGACAGATATGTTATTGAGCTGGTATTCAGAAAAGCCGTAGTGCAGTGCAACGTTGCAAAAAGAAAAGCCTTCTTGCTCCGCTGCGGTTATGCACTTATCAAAAGTTGCCAAGGTACCTTCCAAGTCATGCATGAGGAAACAAAAGCATGCTAAAACAGGTACAGGCAAAAATTTCTGTTTCAGGTTTTGCTGCTGTGCACTATCAGACATTCTAGGTGAAAAGACTTCTTTTCTTTTTACTGTCAAATGGTATTGTGTTCATAGTAAAAGATGAAGTGCCACCGAGGCACCATCCAAAAAGGTAAAGACTCTCATATCCTTGTGCCGTGACTATGCGACGGTTTGCACAGAAATAGAAGTATGTGTTGTCATAACCATAGTTATATTTTCCCAACAAACAGGATTGTCATAAAAGACTATAAGCCAAGGAGGCATAGCGGATCGGACGTTCCTTCAAACATCGATTAACTGACTAGATAACACAAATAAACGGCCGATCCATGTCCGTGAAGGTTTTACTCGACAATATGGGTAATGCAGCACGAATAGAAAGAGAAAGCTTTGTGTTTGATTATATTTTCATACAATGGTGTTTATCATACACAAGTACCTATCGTCGGTACATATCAAGATAATGAAAACGGGTATTTTCATGCCAGGTTCCCGAAGTTCACCTGTCTTCTGCAATGGATCCTCCGGAATGCCGGATAATGTATAGGTTGTTCACCGATGGGGCAGATTGAATTTCCTGTCATACTATGTGTTCCTCTGGCTCAGGCGATGGTGATACATGAAAGCGGAGATCGCTGCAAGAACCCGTCGTCTCTTTCCTAAAAAAGTGGATGAGAACCGAGTCGCCAAACTGGGATCAACATTGCTTCTATTCATTTCCAGACAATTACGAAAAAGAAGTTTTTTTGACCGCTTTTCTGCTTGGTCACTAGTCATCATGTGTATCTCCGTTCAATACACATTTCTACCATTTTACCCGTAGCAAGGTACTCTCCCTACATCTACAGGGTGATTTGATTGCTAATGATAATCAGCATTCACTAAATAAATGGGGGAACCACAAAGTAACAATACACTAGGGAAGCAAAAGCATTCTACATTTCGAAAATCCTCACCGCGGAAAGCCGAGAAACGATCATGTGCACCCAGCGCATCGTGGGTGTCACTGAACCAAAAAGTGGGCTCACTTTATTAACTCAGATGAATGTGCCTTTAAGTCGCTTGCTTTTCTTTTCATTGTATTACCGATGAAAGGCGATCTGTCACGAATTGGGCTGTACAGAGGACACCAAATTGGAGATAATGCAAACATTCATGCATGGTGTAGTCTTTATCAACATCTCCAGCAATACATTCTGGCTAAAGAAGAGTTTCCTACACTCAATGTATGCATAATACAGTCCATTTCAATTGTTTATAATTAAGAAGTTTAAAAAGTAAAATAAAACAGTAAAATTAGCAGGAAAAGAAAGAGATGTCGGTACATCTGATACTCACAAGGATGTAGTATGGCAAGTCTTATCTTTTTAAAGGGCTTCGTAGTGACAAATTTCCTTTATTAGTTGTCCTGATGACGACAAAGGAACCAATAAAGCGGGCTCGGGTCTCGATTTCATTTCTCCTTTTCCTTCTCTACAAGTGTTATTTCTCCCTCTCAACTTTTTGCTGTACGTGCGAATGGCTCACAATGACATGCCAAGTTCGCCTTTCGCGATGGAATCCATCCGAGATCCCGCGGCATTAATTACGAACGATACCCAAGAGGTGCCAGCAACCGCACCTGTGTTTGAAGGCCATCTTTATCTACGTACAGAAAAGAAACAATGGCAGCGACGATTATTCCGCTTTGACGGCACTCAATTTACGTGTCTCTCCACACGAAAAGTAAAATTACCGCCAGATACACCTGTGGATGCACCTAACGATATCACACTCCAACTCAGCCACCTTCAACCATCCGCTTCATTTACCACTTCGCTCACCTCTCCTCTTCTGGCTACACCTAAAAATCGGGCGCTCCGAATAGCCGACATGGATTTGCATAGTTCTACACCAGTTATGGCAAGCTATTACCAGCTACCCAAATGGACTGTTGATATTGTCAATATTTGCGCCATCACTGTGCTGAAACCATCAAAGAAACAAAACACCTTCAAATCCCCCTTTTCTCCTTCTATTCCAAAATCTAGATGTTTCTGTATACGGACGTACAATGGTCAATGTTATGTTATGAAAGCACAAAAAGAAAAGGACCTTGAACGTTGGCTATTTGTGCTCACCAAAATGTGGAAATTTGCACAAGCAATTCGAAATCAGGTGCTTCAACAACATCAACAAGAGGAGCTACAGATGCCTGAGAACCAAAATCAGCTACATTTGTTTCACGATACACATCCACGACATCCCCCGCTGCACCGTGTGACACCCCTAAACACCAACGTTCCCACTTTGCAGACATACCCTCTTCATTCTGATATCGATCCTATTTTATTTCCACGAACAATACCCACCTCCCCAAACGGTCATCCATCCTATATACAGCAACCTTCCTTGCCTCATCGTGAAATACACTCAGATAAAGAATACGAGAGAAAATATCGGCCACCCGCTTTGTCCGTTGAAAAACTTCAATGGATTGATGAGTGGCGGAAGTCACTGGAACAATTGGCGGCAAACGATCCAAACATTAAAACGACACCTCCTCCCATTGAAAGTATTCCGGAAGATGATAACATGAGCTATTTCAGTGAAATGACTAGTATCAGTGCCCGGGGAAAGAAATCTCAACAACAACAGCATCGACAGCAACAGACATCCTATGAAAGGCCACAAATTGCACGCACTTCCCCTCTTCGAAGGGCCGGATCAAGGCGATCGATTCGTTCACGAAACAATGGCACAAAACGATCCAACAATTCCAGCAAAAATAGCCGCGATGGCATTGAGGATAATAATAGTAATAATAAAAATAAGAATGAGGTCATTCCAGCCAAAGAAATGCCTTTGGAAGACAGGCCAAGTCTGACGTTGAAGAAGCGGAGGTCAGACGACGTCAAGAATTGGATATCGCATAAACCCATGGGAACAGAGGGCCACGGTAAGTTACATCACCTTATTTATTTTTGATACGTCCTATTTTTAACTTTCTATGCCGTTAGCATGCGTGACATCTTTGCCGGAAACGTTAAACATGGATTTCTTTCAGGACACTTTAACGGCATGCGATGATGAAGTAGGTAGTCAGAATTCGCCCGATTCGAAATCCAAAGCAGCCACCAACATCCGGTATCATGCTTCCATCCGTGCAAAAAATGTGCAAGTCATCCAGAACAGTAAAAGCGACAGTCTATTACAAAACTTGAATGATCCTATCCCGCGATCTGGGACGCAGTCATTTGAAAAGGACCGGGTACGATCCGTTCTTTTGGAGGACAACAAATTAAATTCCCCCTCTCCTCTCCAAACCCTGGCAAAGGCTGATAGTATGGATGCATTTCATAAGCAGGCTGTGCAGGCTTCGCATGAAGAGATTCCTCCAGAAGAGCAAGATGAAGAAATGAGTTTAGCCGATTTGCAAAAATCACTCAAACGCATGTCAGTCCAAGACACTTGTTCACCTATGCAGCGCACACAGCTGGATTCATTACCCTATTTATATCATCCAAATTTACCAATTGTGGCCCCTGCATCACCACCGGTGCCCATGGTGGGACCCCCACCCCTTCCTCTCCATGGACCTGTTCCACCCATGCTTGACATGTCATTTCAAGGCGATGGATCCATGCCATATCGACACGTTGCTTATCCTACAGCAAGCTCAGACAAAAAAGATGGATTCCTTATGAAAGCCTGGATGGGTGCCACCTCTCACTGGGATTCCAAAAAGCCACGGCCGCAGTCATGGATGTTACCCTCACCCCCATTCGCATCAGCCGTTGCAGAGAAAACACAGAATTCACATCAACGTCGGTCAATGGATTGTTCGGAAAATCGAAGAGGATCCAGGCGATGGAATTAGATATCTTCTGTTACTTGTTTATACGTATATATATTATATATCATCAATGCTGATGTCATTTCTGTTAATGTTGGATAAAACCTTTGCCTTTTCTTTCCCTTTTCTTTTTATTTACTTTAAACCGTCTGTCACTTTTACATTGCTTTCTGTATGAAGCATGGTTAAACATGATACAAGATGCTTTTCTATTATAAGCTACGCACCATAATCCATGGAAATTGATTGCAATCAAGATCACTCGCGGTGAATCAGCACGAAGAGTCCCAGGATGCCGAGAACGACGAATTTGAGCCAAGGATAATCATTCATTAGGATGGTGACCATACCCACGTAGGGTACAAAGCTAAAGAACGGCCCAAATGAGTTGGTTTTTTTCTTTTTACCTTGACATTAGGTGCACACATACCCTTTCACTTTGCCCACTACATGTTCCCTGTGAATCCACATCTGTCTCCGGTTATACAAGGCTCGATCATCGCTTGGATTATTGTCGCCTTTGGTCAATAAGTACTGTTTTTGCGTCTTGGCACTAATACAAAGAAACGTTGAGATGCTTGTACCGTGATCTTCTCTTTTTTAGATGTATTACTCGTCGTGAAGTTTAATGACACGATGCACAATAGGGATATCTCGACCTGGTAGTTTGAAAACGCAGATATCATTGACATGGACCGGGTCATTTTGTGGGAGGGCCAGAAAGAGCAAGTCACCACGGTGGAAGGCAGGTTCCATGCTTCCACTGAGAACAACGACAATAGGGCTTTCTGTATTCGTAATGACAGCTAATCCTTTCCAAATCATCAAAGCGGATGCTGCGATAGACAAGATGTTTAGAACTTGGAACGCGACCTATTGAAGGAATGAGGGCGTTTTTTCAACCCCTTCCTAGTGAGAGTCATTCTTTATGCCGCGTCCAGTATCCATTCACTTTATGCTAATCCTGTTTCTGCTGCGATGGCAGGGTTTATCCCAACCAGCATGACCTCTTCCTTTTGTGTGTGCCTATCTCTGTTTGTACCTGTCTCGCATTCATCCGACGTAGTTCGGCAAACATGGCGTTTATGCGTAGAGTGTAATTGAAAGGAATATAGGCTTAGGACCTTTAAAAGGTGTATAACCCGCTGTGAGAGTGACACGTCATTATTTTCCACATAAATGACGCAGTTTAACGCTCTGATGGTGTGGTTTACTCGAACTAGCCCCAGTTTCATCGATTCAATCAGCATGGAGACACGCGCTTCTTCACTTCATAATGGTAGCATATGGGAATCCAACAGACCACATTATGAATCAACATCTATAGAGGCAATTGGCTGCTAACACTGTTGGGCACGAAATATGTTACTCTTCAGAGTTGCCATCAAGAACTAGACAAAAAGCTTTATGCTGCAGAATAAGCAACCGAGGAATTAGCCTTTCCAACAACTGCTTTTGCCTCGGTAGGTCCTCTTGCAGCACGCACTACGACAGGAATCTGTTACTCCTGTGGTTGCATATCGTACGAGCAGTTATCTCCATAGGCATGTAGACCATTCGTACCAAATCAATATGCTTATCCTCAAGAACGACTACTCCAGCCTCTTGTCATAGCTGATATTACTGACCGGCATATTTGTTTCTATCGAACAATTTCTGAAACAGATTTGCTCGACCTCTCCACAAACGCTGTGCGTTTCGAAGCCATTCATTTCCAATTTTGGCTGGCAATTTTCAGGGCACGTTTCGGCGTCTATTCTACAAGGCATTTGGCAGAGGTTTCCTTCTCGGTACTGACATATACACGGGAAACCGCTCGCGCCACCTCCCTGCTCATGTGCTCGTACGCGCAGATCCTTCTGTTAGCATAAGGTAAGTCAGCACTATGATAGCTCCTTCTATGCTTGTATAAGCCAAAAAAAGCTTTTATCATGCTTCGGTCATTGACATTCACGATAAATAAATTAATGATTGAAAGAGATATCAAAAGATGGATAGAAAAGAACATCTTGCAGGATTTTGGACTATGTATTTTTTCGAATTGCTTCATTAATTTGCCGGTGTGAACAACACGCCTGCTAAAGCAGCCGCTCAGAGTAAAGCCTAATACAATTGTCTGAAAGCAGGACAATGTAGTGTTCATATACGAAAACTGGCACAAGCGCTAAAGACGGAAAGACACGTCAGATCGCGTATAAGGTATTTTACTGATGGACCTCAATAATGAAAACAGGATAATCAAGAAAAAGTTTTCAAGGGTAGTACTTCCAGTAGGGAATGGGTTATCTGTCAGACTGCACCCGAATATTCCTTCCTAAAAGAACAGTGCATCTGACGCGGCGCAATCCTTATTGTTTGCAGCGCCCGTGCAACGCGAATAAAGTGTGGCCAATCGCATAGTTCAATTGATGCAAGCGACTAGAGTTGGAGAATAGGAAACGATCCAGGATTTGGACTGAAGATTATGATGAGCTAAACAAAACGTTTCTTAAACCTAGCCAAGTCAGCGAGTTTCAGCAATACATTGCTAATCTCAGTAAAATTTCATGAAAAGTATGGATTGCTATATGGCAACAAATTGTTCATGCTTAACATCGTTAATCATAGGATGCATGATTAGCATTGCTCGTATAGGCACCGACTTTCTCGGTGCCTCTTATGGCGAGCACAAAGTATGACGTTTGATAACACTAGCTGACAGAATAGTTGCTGAATTTAACACGGCATGTATATGTAGTAGCAACAGCCATTGAAATTACCCTCAAGGTACCACGGATCAAATTGATTTCTCTCATAGAACCACAAAGCAAAGTGGTCGGCAAACAAGAAGGACGTCTGGAAAGGGAGGCATGTGAGAGGTTTTCGGCGGGTAACCATTGTATATGGTGGTATCCACCTGCGTCCGTCAATGAAGGGTCATGCACCGGTAGCGGTGAAGGCAGTATTCCAATATCTGTATTTACTTTGGTTTAATTCAATATAATTGTAGATACTACATCGGTTTCTTGCTCGCAAGTGTTCTTGCTGTCTGCAATGATGAATATACCACCAGTCTAGTATGTTCTCTTTCCGATCAGAAGACAGAGCAGTTAAAGGAGAAAGACGATACTGCCCGTCGGTGTAACCATCAGTTTGTACTCGTTTCTTTTTACAAACCATCCTTTCTAACATGCGATCTCCAAGACAGAAATGGTGCATTTTTATTCAGGATACTAAGTTAAGATGATATTGACTTAATGACCACAAAGAAGTTATGCATCCGACGTCTCTCTGTCCAGAGAAGAAAGTATTGGGTAAACCGTACTTTTCGGTATATGTCTTTAATGGTTCTTTATTACAGCAAACAAATGACTACCGTCGTACCATGTACCGGATCGAGATGTGCCCTCATCATTTGTCGAGAGAAGCAATGCAAGTCTCTAAGCTGATAATGGAGGATGACTTGATACTATCGGAATTTAATCTTACAAGTGGTGTAGTAGTGGAATTGGATCTGAACGCTGGTCCTAACATGCGGCGTATACTCGCTGCTTACTACGACATCAACTCACAAACCGCGTTCCTTAAAACCTCGAGTGACAGATTGCAAGAAAAGGAGTCTGTAGGCTCCAACATATCTAAGGCCGAGACATCTAGTTGTTTAGTTCCACTGGTTAGTAATCAGAAGCTGATAACGTCACTGGTGTGGTTTAACTCATGCGGATGACAAGCCTCTATTTCAGCCCCATTCGCGGAAAGCAATCACCAAGCAGTGAAAGGAAAGAACAGCGGTTCATATTGATTCGCTAAAGTGATTAATTTCTTTTCCGGATATGTTACCGACAACATCCGTATTTAAATATTTCTTGCAACTAAACTGGGATGCCTGCTATTTTTCTCACGCATATACATATCCGCACAGCCCGTCTTTGATTGATCGGAAACAAGCAAAGAGCTCGTGGTGATCTACCTCGTTTTGCTTTACGTAAGCAGCCCTTAGCCTGATGGGATCAAAGTCAGTGAGGAGGCAATGTTGGACAGAGCGAATCTCTAATGTATGTTATCTCATGAAAATAACAATATTAATTACCATAGACACATGGCAAGATATTCGATAAGTTTAACTATCATCAGCATACACACGTTACATCCTATCACGCTTTTTCTAGCAGATTGGGACAATTTCATCCCATGCGAGCTCTTCTTTCGGAGCAACAGGAAATATATAGGGCAGGGATTATTTAACTTTTGATGCAGACTAGGAGCTAGCGAGGCCAAATTTAGCATCTTTAGTCTATGATAGCCAGTTGAAGTGTTGATTGACGGTGGGAAACAGGTTAGGTTGGCGTTTGGTTGTCTGTGCGACAGCGTGGTGTCATAGATGGGAGCTTAACTGTGGTACTATTTATTTTCTGGCTATCGGAAACGGTGATATTTTGCATCATTAAATTGTACTTAATACTTCAAAGTGTGAGATGGGGTTTGTGTTCAGGAACGATTAATCGTATTTAAAATCACCGATCATAATCCACGTGGACATACCCGAAGCTGTGGTTTTCGTCTGAAATCACGTATTTGCTATATTGGACACACTCAACAAGACTGGATCATTCTTCATTGGCGATGACAACAAACTGACTAGACTTGTACAGAAACACCATAAAGAGGATAGTTCCGAAGTGTTTGTTTGCCTATTCAAAGGTTCCATTTTGACGATGATCTGTACCACCACGAGCCATCAGATATATCAGCTCAGCATCCCTTATCTTGGTATGTTTCCTAGGTATCTTCTGTTCCCATAGGCCTCCAGTATTGTTAGAGTATAGACCTTTCAACAAAGTGCACATGCTTCTCATCGATCCAACACCTTCTCCACATCCTTCTTCTCTTTCCTTTGTCCAAGCGGACTTGGCATGCTACTGGAAACCAAAAAAGTTGCGCCCGAAAATGTCCGTGTGTAACGACACCGTCTCTCTTTTGCCGGGCCTTCCTTTTTTCCCTCTTGTTTCTCCCCCTCTTCCTTCCTCCCGCCTCTCTTTTTTCTCTTTCTCTCTCTTTTTCTTCCCTTCCTTTTTCATTCCATATCGAATACAACCTTCAACCTATGGGAAACCAGGTGTCGAAGAAACGAAAATCGAAACACACCACGAGCGGTGACAGTTCTGCCAGTTGCTGCACGTCCAGTGGTCCTGACTCCAGTTCAACAAATAGCATTCCCAAATATCGTCCCGCTTATTTTTTTCCAAATAACGAAATCGAAGCCAACCGTCTTCATAGCGAACATTATCTCTATAAACATGTCTTCCAGAAGACTTACTTTGCTCCCGTAACCGACCTCCTACAAAACACAGACGCATTAGTCCTCGATGTTGGTTGTGGTGTTAATGCCAGCTGGGTAATCGGTAGGAGAATGATCCTCATTTGTAATCAAGTCCGTTGATTCGAATCTTTTTCTCCTTCGCCTCTATTTGCTTTCTTTGTTTCTTCCGACAGATGTCGCTACCGATTTCCCAAAGGCAACATTCTATGGTATCGATATGGTAGAGCCACTGGGAATTAATGCGCCCGAGATTCACTTGGTTCCGCAAAATTGTCGGTTCCAAACGCAAAATATATTGGACGGAATTCCCCATGAAGATAACTTATTCGATTTTGTTCACCAGCGTATGTTATGTGCAGCTTACATGAACGAGGATTTACCATGGGTGATGAAGGAGTTGATGCGAGTAACCAAACCTGAGGGTTATGTTGAATTAGTAGAGGTAAGGGAAAAAAAATACAAGTTGATAAACGATGGCGACTCAACCATTCCATTTTGCCTTTCATTTTAAAAACAAGATCGATTACATTCCGAAAAGAGCTGGTCCTCTTTATACAAAACTGATACAAGCTTGTAAGCCTTAGTCTTTTATCTTGTATTTTGTATGACATGGAAGATTGATATTTTTTGCAATAGTGAAAGCTTATGTACGATCAAGACAATCCGATAAATTCAATGGCCCTGCCGTACGACAGGTTTTATGTGACGCGGGATTTGAAGATGTACAATCTGATTATGTTTCGATACCGATATGCTGGGGAGGATATATCGGGAAGATGATGTATGAGGTAAGGCAACCCCTTTCCGATGTTCTGTGATTTTTATATATGGTTCTTTTAGATTGGCATCACTGTCTATAGACATTTCAAACCGGTGATTTGTCCTTTGTTAGAGTTAGATGGGGATTTTAGAGAGGCGCATTATGAAGCATTTCTGGACAAGACTTTTGATGAGTGTGTAGAATATCAGACATTTATCAATGTACATTGGGCCTATGGAAGAAAACCCGTTCCATGAAAACCGTGACGTTCCACAGTTTTTGCAGTGCTTGAAAAAATCGAATGAAAAAGAAAAAAAAAACGAACCTCGCCCGCTTAGGCTCCGCTGTCTTCTTCACTTTGAACTCTCTCCTCCCTTTTCCCTTTCCGCCCCTGAACTTTTCCATTTTTACATGCCTAAATGAGTGTGTTGGGTGAGTCACCATTGCTTCTTCTTTGTTCTTTTCTTTTACCTGCTTCGGTTTTAAACTGTGGCATAAACAGAAACATGCTGAGTATTGATGTACGTAGTTACGACGACTTTTTCGCAAGGTGCTGTGTTTTATGCAGGCGAGACATTATCGTGTACCATCGCCTTCACCAATCCATTGCCTTCCCTCCCTAAACCACCAAGCGCAACTTCCTCTTCGTCATCAAAACGTTCCGGACATACGCGTTCCCATCTTCATGAACATCTTAGCCATGCTCGCTCACAGTCTTTACCATCAGCAGAATTCAATTCAGCCAAACAACCACAAACAGGAAGGCGCGATCGTCATTCTAAATCCCCTTCTCGTGATGTTGAGGGTCTTGCATTGGCAGGTTTATCTGCCAAGCAATCCAGTACGAGTAGCTCCTTTACTTCCTTAGCCTCTTCCACCTTGTCCTTTTTCACCGGATACCCAGCACAGACACCGTCGCCACCAGCTGCATTACCTCCACATGCACCACGCGAAACACGATGGGAAGAGTCTATAGGTAAGGATAGAAGTTTGATTTATGGGAGGGGATACTTATGAAAGGGACGTGATAGGTTTATCGGGTGTGGAAGAATCCATCGTTCTAAATCCGACAACCGAAGAAGGGGAGCCGATCTCGATTGAACTAGGCGCACATGATACATTAACACCACGTTCGAGTATCGAGACCCATTCCTCGTTTATGCGTGATGTGACAGAAAACAGCCCTCGCAGCTCTATGGATTCCTTAGCCTCCAGTAACCTTAAACAGCAGCAACAACGTCATTCTCAGCTTCTTAAATCCTGCTCCACATCCACACTGGCCAAAAAGCCTGAGCATTTGTTGTGGGGTTTTGCTCAGCTCGTCGGGCAATTTGTGATTGATCCGACGTTGATAAACAACAATGAGTTTGCACCGCTCAAGCACCGCACAATGTATAGGCCGCACGGTGTGGGGTTCGGTGGCGGAGGGGGCGGATTGTTAGCCAAACCAGACGCACATTCAAAAATCGGTAAAGCAGATAGGATCCTCACGCTTGAAAAGTTAGACTTATCGGATGATCGGTTTTTCTTTTTCTGTCAGATACCCGTACTACACCTGTATTCTCGACACCCCCCTCTATTCTCTTTGTGGATCTTGATCTAACGCCAGGAGAAACCAAAAAATGTAACAATGACGAGAGAAGAGCTGAAGAAAACGGGACATTTAAGACCATTCTTTTTCTTAACTGATAGTCTCATATAAGCTGAAACTGCCGAACGATATTCCACCGTCTTATCGAGGCAGAGCAATACGTTTCAATTATTATCTTGTAGTAGGAACACAAAGATCCAGTTCCATTCAATCTGGAAGTCAAGGCCAAACTGTACAGATACCGTTCCGCGTGTTAAATCACGTCTCTGGTAAGGCTGGACTGGTACATTACCAAGCCATTATTTGCTGATATCCCGGAAACATAGAGGATGGATCTCGTCCTATATATGATTTGATGAACCCTGTTGTTATGTATAAGGACGAGGCAGCAGTGGAGGGATTTACAGATGATGACTTCAAAAGCGCGAAAGCACCAAAACGCAGGGCTTCAAAGTCTGGTAATGCCACTGACCTTTCTTGTGAATCCTGACAGTTAAATATGGATTAATTAGCCAATAACAAAGCGCGTGAAGAGTTTGGGAATTATGTCAATGAATTATTGGCCAACAAGAGTATGCCAGTACACGAGCTTACGCGACGTGAAAGTGATGCGTATGATGCGCAAGAGACAGACGATCAAGGGATGGATGACACTACTGGATTGCATAACAAGACATGTGCGCAGATTGTATCACGACTGGCGAACACCAGCCGAAAAGGTAGCTTTTTTCTTATGGAGAATGGATCATCGATCTTATTGTCTTAAAACCCAAGCTATGTATGACATCTGTAAAAATAATCAGCGTGTTGCACAACTTCACCTGATAAAGACGGCGTATCGTCTGGGCGAACCTGTAATGGGAGTACTCGATTTTGAAGGAGCGGCATTATCAACGTTTGAGGTTTGTTGATAATGAATATAATCAATAGAGTTGATGATGACCTCGTGTTTTTTTTGTTAGGTGTCTATCTTTCTTGAAAGCAATGAAACGGTTGAGCCTAGTATTGCTCTGCGGCAGCCTCATCAAATTGCGCGGATCTCACGAAAGTGTCACGCTGAACATCATTCTTTTTGTCTTGGCCACCGTCAGCTTGCATTTTCCCTTCCTATCCCTACCATTGCATCACCCGAGTTTCAGACGACAGGAGGTATTTATTTCTCAATGACAATTTCAGGTTTTCTTTTATTAATTCGAGATTTACTTAGTCAAGTTACAATATTATCTAAAATTCGAATTTATCACCAGCACGCAAAATGAAAGTATATTTTCACCACTATTCCTTCCGATCAATGTGGATAATAGGCATAAACATTATCAGAGCGCACAGCAAGTTGATGTTAGTACATTTGATTGTCAGATCCCAATTCGTGTATATGGTTCCCCTGGAGGTGCGGACCGTGCGTTGTACGGTCGACCTCATTCATTCTCTGTAAAATGAAATACAAGAAAAACAAACGACACATGTAAAAATTAGCCTGTAAATTTTGATTCTCCTCTCTCAACCTTTTCCCTTCCCCCCCAAAAAAAAGCGCGGAAACAGATGATCTATGCGACTGCTATCTTCACGTGGGGTCACCTTTGAGTTTCACTCTGGTTCCTGTCAATGAATCCGTTCCTTCTCTTCTTCTCGTGTTAGATACACGATAATCGAAAAGAAAGTGATGACGGCCACTGAGTTACGACAGAGGAAGGCTCAGAAACATCAGGATGAGCCTACTAGTCCCGTGAGAAATGATACAGAACACTTAAAAATAAGCGACTCCTATGGGAAGACGCCCAATGGCCACGGTAACGCATTAAAAAACAATAGCTAAAAATCATAGAACAGTGAGGTTTTTAAATAAGGATAAATGATCTGTAGTTTTCCGTGTCCCAATAACACGCGAAATGGTTACGGCTTTGCTGGATCCTAAGCAAAAGAAAGGCGTTTTCGACATTATAGTTCTCGCGACGATGGCTGTTGAAATCGGATTATTCTTTGTTTTGCCATCCGGTTGGAAAACAGGTGTCTTTCTCGGATTGTTTATGTTCTGGCGACTGGCTTACAACGTGGGTCTGGGTGCTTTATTGAAGTATCAAAGTGACCAACGCGGTCTTGTCAGTCTAGCGAAAAAGTACAAATTATTTCAACCAGGCCATGCATGGTATGGTTGGCTCAAGAGAGAACTCAGTCTAAAGATGGGAGAAGATTATGACTTTGCGGTAAGGGAGGAGAAAGAGAGTGAGACGGAGCAAAAGGAGGAAGGGAGGACTTCAAGACGATGTTTATGTGGGGGGCCTATAGAGTTTAGGTCATATACTGATCTAAGATATGTCCTTTTTGGTAGTCTGCCCCCATCGAGTACAATACCTGGTTACTTTACCGGCAATTGGTTGATTTGATCCTGATGAATGACTTTACAACCTATATATGCTTTGCACTCTCCTGCTTCAAGGTCTCCCCTCAATCCAGTGTGTTCCTTTTCGATCTCTTACGCTGGTCCGGTGGATTGTTTCTTGTTGGTTTCAATATCTGGGTCAAGATCGATGCTCAGCGAGTCGTAAAAGATTTTGCTTGGTGTAAGTGAGGGAATGGTTTTCCCCCATACGATCGCTTATGCGTGTTTCTCATAGATTGGGGTGACTTTTTCTTCCTGATCGAACAATCCCTGACATTCGATGGTGTATTTGAGATGGCTCCTCATCCCATGTATTCGGTTGGTTATATAGGTTACTATGGTGTGTCCCTCATGTGCGCCAGTTACACCGTTCTCTTCGTGAGCATGGCAGCCCATGCTCTGCAATTTGCCTTCTTAGCCTTTGTCGAAACGCCTCGTACGTCTAAAGATCGGATTCCCACCTATTTGCTTCTCACATCAGACGCGCGTTTTGTTTCCCTTTATTCTTCTCTGTAGATATTGAGAAAACGTATAATCCTCCAGCTATTCCTAAGCGCCAACCCAAACATACCGTCCAGTCGGAAGAAGAAACGGACCAACTCAAACGTGCCTTGGAAAGCCATCACCGTGGCAGTTACTTGCATAATACCACCTACTTCCGTCGTGACCTGACTGTGTTCAAGAATTTCGATCTTTGCCGATCCACCGATCTTATTTTTGTTGTCGTGTTGTTCTACAGTGTCTTAACGCCGTTATTGGTGGGTGGAACAACCTTTGCGGTTTCCCAGGCCATTTTTTGGCGTCTCTTTCATTCCTATGGTCTGGGTGCCCTGTTACGGGCTCAATCACGGGAAAAATATTTTACCCGGCACTTTGTAAAATGGGGCGGTGATGTTCAAGAAGCCTTCCAAAACTGGAAAAGGTAACCAACCCAAGGCTTCTTCGTGGCTACTCTGTCATATTCTAATGCGTTTTGTCTCTATTGCTTTGTCCATGCTTTTCCAGTATTTACAATTTCTCGCTTTGCATGACCTACGTGTCGTTCTTTATGGCTTGTTGGAAGATGTACTCTCTCCCCAGCGACTGGACGTATGGCACCACCTTATTACGACATACCTTGGGTCTGGTAAGATACAGATAGGAAAATCCAAGCTTATACACCAAGAGAACAGCTTAACTGAAAAAAGGAACGGTATGAACGAACTGTAATAGGTCTTCATTTCACTCCATATATGGACGTCTGCATCTATCTATGAAACTCTGGGCGATTTCGGATGGTAAGAGAAAAAAAAAGTTTCTGCTAGTATCTAGTGGTAATTGTTTTCCATGATCAGGTTCTATGGCGACTTCTTTATTGATGAACAGCCCACGACTTTACTTTACACGGGCATCTACAGGTAAGATGAAATTCACGCACTGTGAAACGATGCCGATAAAAGCAAAAATTTAGATTTTTGAACAATCCCGAAAAAATTATGGGGCATATTGCGTTTTGGGGTATGACCCTCATAGCCAATAGTTGGACCATGTTTGGACTGGCTCTCTTCTCTCAGCTCTCCAATGTTCTCTTCTTACACTATGTAGAAGCGTAAGTTTAGCGCGTTATTACCTTGGAGGCTGAAAGTCCACTGACCGCTTTCGCTTCATTTTTTTCGAGCAGTCCTCATATGAGAACATTGTATGGCGATCAAATTCGTAAAGAAGCCGGATTGACCAAGACATTAAAAAATGCGATCCCAAAAGCGGTGCCAGAAACACTTAGTCAAGAAGTTGCAAAACTTATTCGGGATCAAGCTGTGGAGCGAATTGTAAAGGAGGCCACAGAGAAAATCGAAAAGACAATGGAGGAAACTGCAGGCGCAGTTGGCGACATGATGGATGCTAGTAAGTAAAGTTGCAAGACCTAAACGAACAAAACAAAATGGAGAAATGGGTTGTTTAAGTCATTCTTTCTCGTCCGTAGCACGACCACGGTTGCAGAAATTGTTGGATGAAACAAAGAGTTTGCTGGAAACATCTAGAACTCGAGTGATTCCAAGAGTGGCTAACAACTTAGAGACCTATGATTTGAGTCGTTATAGCCTCAGCATTGCCGGAGGAACTAAGACGGAGGATGGAATGAAAACATTTAAGCTTGGTGAAGGACTCGTCATTGATTGGGAAGCGCCAGAATACCATGGCCCACGCGACTGGATCGGTGTGTACAAGGTATCCAGTAATCAAAGCACCCAAATCACCCAAGTCAGTTCCCGAGGGCTTTGGCAGTGGACCAATGCACAAGACAAGGACGGCGTCCTGGTCTTTCCACCAGAGATAGAGACCAAGACAAGTGGTCAGGTCGTTTTCAAAGGGTCAAAACTGCCGTGGGAGGTTGGTATCTATGAATTCCGGTATCACCATGACGGAAAACATAATGTCATGACAAGGAGTGATCCCTTTGAGATCGTAGGTAAGGAAAATGACTTTTTCTCATTTCTACTTCTACCTTTTTTCTTCCTTGTCTTTGATTTCTTACTATTATTTATGTAGCACCCACGGTCCGTCCCAGTCGTGATGTTGACGTTGTCGAGCGCTCCATCCTCAAATTGGTGCAGGATGCACTCGGGAATGATTCCGAGGTCATGCCTGTGTCGCCAGTGGAAGATTATCTAGGAATGACAGAGAAAGAAGCCAAGCATGTGGTTTATGGTATCAAACTGATGTTTGGAGTCGAATTTGCTTGGGAAGTGGTCCTGGCAGACAAATGCGTGGCCCGACTGGCTAAAAGAGTAAGTGAATAGAGAGCCTTGGAAAGAAAAAGGGAATCTTACGATGTTAATCGCACTGGCTATATCTTAGATTCACCTTGCACTGGATGCCCTCTCGCCTTTCACGGACCATCATGTCGAGAAGAACCAGCCGTTAACCTGCACTATTCCACCTTCTATGAGGGTCGACGGATGTTAAGCAGCACACTTTCCATTAATGTCTTTTTATTTCATCTCCCAAGAAGCATTCCCACTTAACCCATACAATAGAAATAATGCAATTGGCCATTAAATCAATTATTTTTGTTTCTTTTTACTTAAAAAGTCGTCCATCCTCCCACATCATAGTTAGCTTCTATCTGTCTTGCGACGTAAATCGGTATAGTATGCTGTAACCACAATTTTCGGACTTCCGAATAACGTTTGGCATTAAGATATTGGGGTTTGCCTCGTCTGAAAACAATGAAAAGAAACAGGGAATGAATAAGCCAATATTCGCAATATATCCATCTGCTTACCTAAGTCCTTGATCGATCTCACCGTGAGCATCCAGATACGGTGCATTAATAAACCAGCCATTGCCGTTGTGAAGCAGGATCAATATACATCGCTTGACAGATATAAACAAGCCCACTTCACCCCCACATCTAAAAAGTTTTTTTTTTTTTTTTCAATGAGCGAGCCAACTCGTACATCATAAACTTACCCTAAAGTATGCAGATTGCATTCGCCTTCTTCATCTTCAGAACAACAGAAGCTCTGACAACATACAAAAGTCCCGCAGAATAAGCACATAGCTGGATCGGTTGGAACGGTGTTGCATTTGTTGCAAACACGTCGCATGCTTTCGTCGAATAACTGGTCCAATCGGTGAGGTAAAGCAACAAGATAGAAAGGGGTAGGCAGATCAAGCGGGATCGGTATGAGATTGGATGCAGTAAATTCGGTTTCTGGGTTTTCAAGTTGTAGTCTGCGTTGTGATTCTTTGACATGTTGACGACACCAGTTTTCGACTAACTGGTCCTGCTCTGGCGGTCGATGCTTGAGCAAATCGCGGAAGCTTGGCATATGCAATAGTTGCAAAAGTCGATCCAACTCGCTACCTTCACACGCACCTTCAGAATCATCGTTTAATGGGGGAATGATAAGTCCGAATCTCGTAATCATCAACACTAAGGCACGTCTCAAGAATGGTAAAGCAAATGCTTTCAAAAGCGTGCAGAACGCTTCATCACCAATCTTATCAAATGCCTCTATAGCTTCTTCGTGAGAGAATTGCAGTTTCTCCATGACAAAGTATGCAAACGCTTTAGCAGCGGATACTTCCTGCTGTGAGCTGTCTTCAGGAGCCTTCTCATTAATCGCAGTCTTCGAAGCAACGATAACGTCTCTCATGTTGACAAGTCTGTCCTGCATAAGACCTGCTGTCACCTTCACAAGTTCGGCCATGAATAATAGTTGTACAAATGGGTGTATTTCAGCCTTTGCGAACGGAACCAGATGCAATGAAAGCTCGACCAAAATCATAAACGGATCGTCTTCAATAAGCGGGGAGTTATCGTAGACTACCATTTTTTCATGGCCAGTTCCAATTAGTTGGCTGATATCTTCAATATGGGCGTTTACAAATATCTGTCGCAGTCTGCCGAGCGTCAGAAGGTGAATTCGCATCAGCGTAGGTGTCGCCGTAGCGCTAGACGTTGGAACAGCTGAATCCTGTTGGCACATGATGCTGGTATATGCCATAATTGTATCGCTCAAAATACGCAATAACATTTGAGTTTGGGCAGGTATATGATCAAATAACGTGCCTGCTGTAATGACATCCATGCTAGCTTGATTTGACTGAGTGACACCACGCGAGGCAATTTCCACGCCAGTAATGGTGTAGCCCAAGAGACCCCAAAGAAGATCAACGTTTTTGGCCATCGCGGACATATTGCAAGCCGCTTCATCACTGCAGATCTCTTGGAATATTATAGAAAGAACATCATACTGACGGGAATAGATCTTCCTGATAGACGAAACATACATTAAGGCGGTTGAATGAAGTGTGTCGGCATCAAACGGACCAAGACGTCCTATTTGTGCATAGTTGGCTTTATCTTGACTTGGATGATCGGCTGTATGCGGTTCCTGTAATGCGTTAGGAGAAGCAATGGGTGTCCTTCGGTTAATCCATTCTTCTTGCAGAATAGATTGTCCGCCAGGGGTCTCCCATAAAGATGGAACCCAAGTTGCAACTGCTTCCTTTAGCTTGCTGACACCGCTGCTGCGCCGTCTTTGATTGAATGCTGGTCGAGTGTGCCCAAGTAATTCCTTCATCCTGTCAATAACTTTTCGTGCACCATCCTTTAGGAACGATTGATACGATTCTTCATCCCCATGAGCCAGAACACCAGGATAACTCTCTTTCTTTCCCTTCCAGAAAACAGGTAGTAATGCATTGCCTAGCGATTTACATAACGGGCACATAAATTCCTTGCGCTGGCGATTCTCCGGGTGATTGCGAGTTAGCTGTGCGGAGTGCCGAGATTCAATTGAAGTACAATACACTTCAAAACATTTGATATGCATAAGATGCCCACAAGTTGACGCGTATAGGCCAGTTTTGTGCAAGTGAGCAGGGAATCCACGCACAGATGAAGTTCCCGCACCAAGAATTTGCTTGTCTGGCCATTCAGTATCGAGGTTTGGTCCTATCTTTAGTATATCCATCATAATGCTAGGATCATTCATAGGCGTTTCTCGCAAAATATTCGATGTTTGAACGAGTCCAAGCAACCCATAAGGAAGAGACCGTTCATTAACATCTTCCTGGCACACAATACAGGTTCCAGTAGGGTATCCGCAAAATTGATGTACACCATCAGTATTCGCTTGATCATCCGTGCTCTCTTTTATCGCTTCGGATGTCTCTGTAAACTCGTCTTCTTCTTCGTCATCGTACAAACCCTCGTTTTGTTCCATGAACTGAGATTGTGCCTGTGCAAACTGAGCCATGATCTTCATCTGTCGCTCTTTGGCCGCTTGCTTTTTCTTCTCATATTCGGACAGCTCTACATCTCCATTGGATTCTTCTGCCGCATGCTGCAAACGAAGAGCTCTGTTGGCCTTCCAGGTCTTTACTGTATGACGCGTACGTTCCACAGGACCTTCTTCAAGCTTATCGAATATGAAATCAAATCTTTTATATACTTCCGTATATTTGTCGTCGTCTCTGAAAATAGTCATTACTTCGAAAAGGGATAAATCCTGTGAACGGTTGTAACTGGCAAGAGGGTAATAAGTTTCGCACGCATAATGATAGAATCCGCCTTGTTCCATTGAGCTGTTTTGTCGCAACTGATTATTTTCGTCGATAAGAGCCAGCATAATAAGATGGAGCGTCTGATCAAGAATTGTATCGCTTTTATGATTCTCGCCAACTCTCACGTTCCATAACGCATATATAACCATTTGTACAAATAGTTGACAATGCAAAAATCCGCCTAGATTTTCGAACGGACCGCTGACAATTTTGCTGCTTTTGGGGATAACGAAGAAATCCTGTTCGTTTTGGGTAGGGTTTTCTTTCTTCCATCGATTTTTAAGCACGATCTCGGCCTCTTCTCGATTATTTCGGCTGTAATGCCAGAAGTACGTGTCAATACAGTTGTAATATTCATCCTTAAGCTCATAAAGGCCGTGATCGTTAACGCTATCTGGTGCTTTGAAATGGGCGACTTCGGACAAGATGCGATCGAAATCAGCATGCTCAGTCAGCCGTTCTGGGATTCGTTTCGTAAGCTCAGAGTAGGCGGCCTGCCCCAAACAAAGGTTGTGGATAATCTCCCGACGAATCTTTTCCTGGATGGATAAGCCAGTTACATTCGCTCTTTCACAAGCACAAATAATCAACAGATTGAGCAGTTCCTCAGCCATGAAGACAGTTTGCGAACTGTCATATTGCTCATGCTTGACATCTCCTAAAAACCAAGGAACAAGGTCAAATCGATCCATTAATGTCGCCAAAAATCGATTTGGTTCAACAGTAACGAAGCCGAGTTGCAGCAAAAATACATCCGCGTCATAAGTGTTCTCTCGCAAAGATATGTCACGATAATGATGAGCCTGATTGTATATCCAAAAGTTAACTCTTTAGCTATGCAAACTAATACTAATTGCATACCTGGTTTCTGATACCATAGCCATTTCTTACCCAGACACCAGCCCTAATTTGAGAAGAGAAGACAATGGTTCGAATAGGGAAATCCAGAATGGGCAATAACGCATCCGGAGAGACATCGTCTCGATCGATTGACTGATATAAAGTGATCGCCTGGCGGAAACCGCCTGACCAACCAGCCTCGGATAGAACATCGTCGTCGAGAAGACTTGCGTATTCGAGAAGACCTGCAAGTAGCCAGTGTAGAGGATGGTGAAATGAAACAGGTTCTGATGCAACATCGTATCGAATAATGGCCAGAGGGCCAATGTAAGGCAATGATACAGTATGATAAATCTGAGTTGCTACTCCGTTAATGGTGGTCTGCGCACGCTTTGCGTTAGCCTCGTTAACTTCCGTCTCTTCCTCAGGTTCAGATCCCCATTCTTCAATTTTCTTAAGCACACGGCTAATTGCTCGAATTAAAGTTTTGGCTGTCAGAACACGTTGTTTCGAAGTGGAAGTAGGTAGCATAGCAAAACAATCAGCAAATTGCCGACAGCATTTGGCAATTTGCAATGTGACATTGAATGCATTGACCCATATCTCCGATTCGTATTCGACGTGGGTATCTTTTTGACAGACCTGTGCATTCATGCCTTGAAATAAGCTAATAAGGTCGAGATATTGACGTAGATACAAAGAGTCTTCTGCAAGTACGCGCTTTATCATGTCCACATTCATGATATAGCGCAAGTCATGAAAAGCATTGAAATATCGACGTGTACGGAAAGCTCGCGACTCGCAATTGATTCGGGTAGGAAGCTGTGCTCGTTCGGATGGAAGAAGAAGATAGAGATGATCGGTCAAAAAGAAAGCGGTAAGTGTTGAACAGATAAGGCCGAAGAAATAGTACTCGTTCACCAAAAGATCGGAAACAGTGGGTACTGTTAATAATTGAACAGAGAATAGGATAATAGAATTTTCAGGCTCACGATCTTTGAGCAAGAAATTGTCAGCCAACCGAGCATAATTCCTTGCCAGCCGTTTTCCTTTTGCAATGTTAGTACTGGCATGTATGAAGACTAGAAAACACCGTTACCTAAAGCCTTTTTAAATACAGAACTTGATGCAAGCGAAGCAATGTAAAGTTCTCGAAGAGATATTCGGACTTCTTTCCAAAGCTTCAGATCATAGAGCATAAAGTAATCCAACCGCAGCTTTTCTTCAAACTCTTTTGATATACTCATCGGTGATTGTGCATCTTTTGTACTAATGGCTGCCTTTTTCCCTGTGGATACCCTGCTTGGACTCTTTTTCTGACCGCTCTTCCTGTTCAACTTCTCGCCAATCTCCTCTTCTTCTTCGCGTAAACGTTGATACTCCCTAACCATGGCTGCTGGGTTCCAGTCAATACTTGCAACATCGCATTGGTTACGGTAAATAATTGGCCCTGAATCAGAAGAACCTGGCGATCCAATCTTAGTCTGTCGACTTGTGCTAGAGGTATCTGGATCAAACATCTCCACATCTTCGACCGCATCACTCATCATAGGTGCCATGTCGTCTTTCATCTCTTCTTCCTCGTCATCCACGTCATCAGTTGTAACTCTTCCTGTTCGTGTTCCAGTTGTAAGAAGAGCCAAAGGTAATCGCAGCTCCCACTCAGCGCATAACTCTTCACATAAAATAGTTCGGATAACCGAATCTCCGTCATTGATGTTCGTAAAAAATCGGGTATGGCCGTTTATAAGCTCTTTTAGCCAATCTACGAGCAAACCAGCGACTTGTTCCCGGAAAGTATCCCGTGCCGGACGAATAGTAACACCTAGATTAATTGCTGCGAGTGGTTGTGCAATTTTTCGTAATTGCTCGATATTCGTAGATACAGCTATGATTTCGCGGCCCTTAAAAAGAAACATATGTAAAACATTGGGCAATCTGCTGGAATTAAACCTACATGGACCTGAATGACATCAACAATTTGCTTCGCTTTCTCCCAGTCGCAGCGCGTTGCGGATATAATTGATTCGAGAACGTGTGAGAAAGCATGACCTTCATCATTCCAAGCGATACAAGCATAGAGTTCCGAGTCTTCTTCCGATACCTCGATTTTTCCCGAGTCTCGATTTGGAAGCGCAGATGTTCCAGCAAGAGATTCGCTATTTTCCTTGTCCAGGTCCACATCCATTTCCATCGAGGACTCGCCATCGAAATTGTGTTCTGCTTCAACTATGATATTTTGACCGATGTGAGACATGTTGCGATTAGCAGCTGGTAGATGCGAAGGAATTCCCATTCTTCTCAATGTGTTGCACTGTTCCTTATTTTCTTTTATGAGATCTTCTGCGGATGCCGGTAATACAACCTCTTCTGGTGCCAACGCGAATGTATCGAGCAAGAAATTCAATACAGTCACGACAGTTTTCCTTATGCTTTGTACAAGTTCTGGTTCAACTAATGCGCGTCCTGAGTTACGTTCATTTGCTTCTACCGTAGCTGCCACCTTTGGGGAATGAACCTTGCATTGCAATGGTACCTTCCATGCTTCGGGATCGCCGCAGTCGCAGCAACCACCCGATCCGAGACTCACTGAAAAGAATACGTCATGACCATCATGGTCGGTAGCATGAAAACATTTGGTACAAAACACACAGGTATCATCTAATCCGCAATTCCTAATTGAATTTATGGGATGCTTTCAACATTCTGTCCAACCTTCCGCAATCTAGAAAAAGAAACTGGCACACTGGAACACTAACCTGCAACGATACACAGGTTCACCTTTGCGAAATACATGGCCACATTGTCTACCGCTTTGACTGGATAGATCGTCTGGAGGAAGAATCGCGTTTGTGTGCCACGAAGTTGGATCGGTCATCATCGTCTGTTCTTTGCCATCATGTCTATAGCATTGCTGATCTATCGCATTCTGTAATAGTTCTGATGAAGAGAAAAAGTATTTTTGCATGAACTCATCGTTGTTTTCCCATAATGCACGGTAACATCGGTCTAATATCGCTCCTTTGGCAGCCTCGTCGAAGTGACAGTTGAAAAAAAGTGGCGACTGCCATAAGAAATCACAGAGAGACAATGACGCAGAGGACGAAACGGGAGATGGCAACTTCTCGCTTCGCTTGGATATTTTTGATGAGAAAGCCGAATTGCCAGATGCCATGCTTGCTTGCGGTATACTACTGCAACCTTTCGGTAAGTTCCTTGCTTTGTCACTACGTGCGGAAATGCCCCGGTTGTGCCAAATTGATGCTTTGGGCAAAAGCTGTGGTCTGAGTTAAGACCTATAGCCAATCATAATGGGTTATTTAGCAGAAACCAACGTTATAAGCATTGAATCGAGTTGTGGAAGGATGTCGTCAATGCATGATACTCTGAACGCCAGTGCCCCATCAACACCTTATACGATGTGTAAAAATTTAAATTCTATCCAAGCAATATATACAAGTGGGGTACTTTTTTTGGTAACCTTACTTAGCGCCAAGCATTACGATAGCTTGCTTCTTAAATTACACGATTATATTTGCTTACTGGAATGATTGGAGGAAAACGCTATGTATTACTGTTGGTTTACAATGAGTCTAACTACCATTGTCCCATTTCACTGTTTTAGAAATGTACAAAGGAGTGTATTTGTGTCTGAAAAATGTCATTCTCAGTCTCGTAGAATTTTTCCTTTTTTTGACATCTTATTCATTCGTTTATTCTTAACAGAATATGGCCTTACATGCACTAAGACCAATTTCTATAGATTTAATACCAGTTCTGCTTGGTGCGTTGCAAGGAAACCCATATAGGCTCTGCTATAAACCGAGAAACGCAATTTTACTATACCTGACTTCGGATCTCACGTTGATCATTCCAGCTGCCCTTAATCTGCAAAGAAAAAATGCAAGACCAGTAGCGCCGTCTATAGGATCTAAGAGACAGTGGATCCAAAACGCCAGGTAGTCCGTACTGTGTACATTCCAAGAACGGATCTTGCTGGTTAGGCTTGTCACAGGAAACGCAAGAGAGAGAGAGATGGCGTTTTCCAGAAATGAGGTTACTCAACAATGACGGAACCAAGTATTACTGATCTGAATCAAGGGAACTTTGGCATCAAAGGCAACTATACGGTATGAACGTCAAGGTATTCACTGTGAAAGCTACTAAAATCAAAGTCGCGCTCTATGAGAACTAAATGTCGCTATGAATGAAACTTTAAGTCTGTCCTTTTTCTGCTTTGTTAGCGTCGAGCTCAGTTTCCAAATGCGCCACGTGAATTTATGAAATGCAACTTTAGTTTTTGTAAATAGAGTACAGGATGCTGTGTTTATGGTAAGATTGATACGGACTTTTTCGATGCATTTCTGTGCAGGGGAATGCTTTATCTGCTTGTAGTAACACGTCCAGCAAATATAGAGAAAATTTGTGTCTTTAAGAAATGCGCATTAGCATATGACCCGGATTAAGTATTGTATATGGAAAACGTGTCATATGGGAAAGCTTCGGTTTCTTTGACCTCGCAGTGAACGAGAATGTGAGTTGAACTGTGGTCATCTACGTATAACTGTCTCTAGTTTGAATAGCAGGTCAAGATCGTATATAGATTGTATCTACATTCTCTATACAGGCCTGCCGATGCAATCATTTTTGCTTTTAATGTTGGGAGGCGTCACCGCGATAACATACAAATACACAATATTGCTTCCTTTAAAACAAGGCCATATTTACCATACCACACAAGACTTACATGGATTTCATGGAGATCCAACAGTGTGGTTAATTTATCCAGGTAATACAACTTGCATAGAGAAGACGATTAAGTCCTGTATATAGAAGCCCTTGTCTCATTTTTAAAACGTGAAGGTAGAATAATTTTTAACAGACGATGTGATATATACTACGTTGAAATCATGGATTTACAATTTTAAAATTATCGTTGAGAACCTTTTCCTGTGTGTCACTTCATGCAAATAAAAAACCTACATCCTTTCTCAGTGGCGTCGACTGATATCAAATTGTATATGTCAGCTGCCGGCTTTGGCTTGTCCGTTGCTTTATGCACCTATAGCGATGCTTCATCGCTACTAGTTCTCCTAGTATACCGTCTACTGAAATTGATAATTCGCGATAGCCAACGAGGAAAGGCATAGTATTGTAATTGTCATAATTAAGAACGCCGTTCTTAAACAACCTCGAGAAAAAACGTTACAGATGTAAACCACATGTCAACTGGATATGCAGAAAATATATGACTCGGGATGAATCCCTGTTCAAATGTGGTTAGATAGGCGTATATGAGAACCAGTGGTCTTGTGCTACAGATAGCGCAGGCAAATCACGGAAATGTCTGCATCCACTACAGAGAAGCCGCTTTCTTATAATCCACAGAGGTTAGTTGGAGAAATCACAGCGTCCGAGAGTAGTCAAAGAATTGATTTTTCAAGCCCGTAAGAGAGAAATGCCAACAATTTTCTACTCACTCATTTGATTTCTGTGAAGAGTAATACAAAGTAAAAATTGATTTGAGATGTCATCTGTTCTTCTCAGGTCGAGCAGTAGACTATCGGTATACCAGTAAGGAAGAAATTCATTATATCCATTTCGATAATCCATCCACCTCCTTAACCTACCATAATCTTCTTCTTTTTTTTTTCAGTGGTAAATACTATATCATAGTGCAGTGAAAGGAATAAATGCTGCACTCAACACCTACCTAAGCGGAACAGCCTTAAGATAGTTGTGATTCAGGGAACGAGATCTGTACTTTAGATTTGTGATTTCCCCTTACGATTCTTAATGTTAAAATTCTACTTAAAATGGCAATAAATTCATTCAGCATGACACATAGGTTTTTTCGGTTTCATTTAGACAATGAATATATGCAGAGTTATTGGCAGTCCTAAAGTTTAACTTTCTATTGTTTTATTTTGCTGACAGCATTCGATATTTCTCGCGTTTGGGACGCTGAAGCCCTTTCCAGTTTTGGTTTAATCCACAATACGGCAATCGCGCTGTCTTTACGCCCGACGTCATTTTACCCTAACGTCACGAATGGTTTAGTCGTAGGTATTATCTTTCAATTATCACTATGCACAAAAAGTTATAAATACCGTGTCTTTAGGAAACCATATTTGTTTTGGTTTCATACAATGAAAAGCGTTCCGAGAGACCCAGCAACTATCTCAGAAAATAACTTGGGACCTACAGGACCTACTAGGCCTCTCTACGGCAAACCTTCATTTACGAAGTCTCCAGAGGAGAAAAAATTATTTCGAAAACTAAATTGGATACTACTCCCTGTTGCCGGTTCCATTATTGTAGCGCAGGTAAGGTTTACCAGATCGAATTTCGGTATGTAATACGTAGAAGAAAGTTTGCAGACAAGACGGCACTGGGCTTAGGAGGAGTGACAGGCATTGAGGAAGGTAACGGGCTAACAGGGACACAATTCAGTGTGCTGGGATCGCTCTTTTACTTTGGCTACTTGTGCGGTTTGGTAGATTCTATAAGAGCTTGTCAAGAGAGAAAAGCAAAAGCTGACATTCCCGTTATGTAGTTACTCAATAGCTACTTGATGGTGAAGCTTCCACTTGGTCGCTATGCTGCATGTTTGACTATTCTATGGGCAATCACATTGTTTTGCAGTGCGATAAGCAAAGGTTTTTTACCATTAGGCGTGCTTCGCTTTTTGCTTGGTGTGTTTGAAGGCGGAGTCGCACCTTGCATTCTATTGATTTTTAACACAATGTACCGACGGACAGAACAGCTGACATGTTACGGGTTCTACTCGCTAAGCAACGGACTTGGATACGGATTGGGGTGCATTTTTGGTTATGCTATTAGCTACATAGACGGCTTACTTGGCGTGCGTAGCTGGAAATGGTATAATCAATTCGAGCAGTACAAATACAATGGGTGACAAATATCTAGGATATTCTTCCTTTTTGGCGCAGCCACAGTTATCATCGGCGTTATTGCTTTTTTCGTCCTTGTAGATAATCCCTATTCGCCTCTGCTACATTTGACGGAAGAAGAAACTCGTATCGTACAGGATCGTCTTCTTGATAATGCCGTCGTACGTAACAAAAATTTTTTCTGGAAACACATACGGGAATCGTTATGTGAGATACGATTTTGGTGCCTCTGCTTGGCAGATTTCAGTACCAGTTTACAGGTCGGAGCAGTGGTTGTTTTTGGTCCTAAGATTTTACATGGTTTAGCGTACTCAGTAAGTAAATATCAAGCAGCAGTAGCAAAGATGCCATTGTGGTCACTGTAGGATCGCGAATCTATCCTATTACAAGCCCCATTTGGTTTTATCTCCCTTATCTTTGCGTTTATCCCCGTCATGATGTATCCAATAGTGAAGCAACTAATTCCTATTGGGATATGTATGTCAACCATCGCTGTGGTTGGACATTTAATTTTGGTTACAGTTTCTGACAACCGATTGAAACTACTTGGCTTGTATATTAGTAGTAGGTCTCGCATCGAATTCTCCCTTTTACTCACCATGTTCAAGCGTCCTTTGCTGGGACTTACAGTGTCTTGTATGCGATCATTTCCACTAATGTAGCGGGATATACGAAAAAGGTGTTCTATAACAGCGCTGTGCTTATTTCCAACACGTTGGGCAATATCGTCGGACCGCTGCTTATGCTTGAAAGAGAGGCGCCCAAGTACACGTCTGGATTAACAACGTTTGCCGTAGCGAATGTTGTTACCGTCATCTGCCTGTCGATAACGTACATGTCCATGGCAAGAATCAACCGCAAACGAAGGTTATGTTTGCCTGGTGAAGCAGATAACCTTTGTCACGACCCGACGGACAAAGAAAACAAAAGCTATGTCTACTCTTTGTAACCTTCGTAAATGTGTTATACTAAGGAAAAAGCAAAAGATAAGCTGAAAACTAGCCTTGATGGTTAATGGGCAGCCTTAGGTAAATAAGAGAGCGTTTGCACAAAGATGGACAATAATCGAGGTGATTCCTCGCAGTGGGAGATCCATCCTGATTCCAGAAGTTTCATTATGTATGGACAAAGATTATAGAGTGAATGGAAAAGCTTTGAACCTGTTTCTGCTTACAATGCTTTTCAAATATTTACACTCTCAACAAACTTTATCTAATAAGGAGCTGGAACTGTTCATTGATCCTTTCGTAAGAATAACGGTCATTGATTGCCAGAATGCACTATGGCAAAAGCGGGCTATGCCTGGTCTCCGTCAGCTTCTATTCTACTACCTGTGGTTCTGTATGTGCTATTTTTTATATAATAAAAGGTAGTCGTTGGGAACCAACGTTACAGTCCGCTGCGGACCCGAAAACGGTAGTGTTGGAGTCCTGTTTTTCAGTTAATGACAAATGTAAAGCAGGAACCATTTCCCATAGTGATGATACTAGTCTTCTTACAGTGTTACGTACTTTCTTTGTATAGTTGTCATCATCTCGACTTGCTTGCTATATAGTTGCTAACCGATTAACAAGCGATACCCCTCTTTAGCATTTGGAGATGCGTTGTGTTCAGTGTTTCCGCACTGCGGTTGAAGGGCGATCTACCACTTTCCACCCAGGTGGTAGAATTTCTTACATTACCACGTTTTCTTCTTCCCCCCCCCAATTGCTGTTACTGCTGCAGACATATACAAAACTAAATTAGCACAGCAAAACAAGTGCATAAATATTTATATCACGTTCTTCTAGTATGGTTTCTTTTTTTTTACAGAGTAATCCGCGTTTTTCTTTTATTCATCCTTTTCTTTTGCAAACTTTTTCTTCTATAGCTTTTTTTCATTTCATAGTGTTTTGCTACTTCATCGGCAACCTCACTTTCAAAACGTTGCTGATATATTATTCTAATGATATGCAACCTTGATCTGAAAACATGTCCTTTGCTAGTAAGCTTTTATCTTCATTTGACAGCATATTCTTTCTTTCTTTTGATAGCCGGCATGATCGCACATTATAGGAAGCTTGCTTCTTACTTTTAACTAAGGTATTTTGATTGACCAACCTGAATATAACTAATCCTGACTTTTTGCTTGTTGCATAAAGTAGCTTTCCTTATCTTTAAAAAATGGAAACAGAGAAGTATGGCACACGTTTTAACGGTAAAGATACTTTTCATGTTGCAACTTAATTACTCATCAAGAAAACTTTTGTACGCCTATATGTAATGCTGCCGTTCGTTATTGCTATGCCGTCTTAGGTATGTTAACATGTTAGCTTTTAGTACGTTTTACTAATTATTGTTTTTAAAGACTGTGCTTCTTTAGCCTTCAGTGATTAGGTAGGATTATATAGATCTAATCGTAAAATTAGCTATCTGTTAGTATGTTATATTATATAGCTCCAAGAAAATAAAAGTGTTTGCTTTCTCTATATATGGCTAAAGAAATATCCTTGCACAAGATAAAGAAGTGTATTTTATTCGCTAAAATAATGCATGCAACAAAAAGAGCATCCAATTGGATAGGCTAGATAAGAATCGTTAGCTCCAATAGGATGTATCCTTGTAAGCAAGTTAATCCAATAAAAAGTGCTTAAAGAAAGGAATATGGTTGAATGAAATTAAAACATTAGCCTCTAATGCATACTACTTGATCCAATAACATCAACCTAATGGTCTCTGAATATAACACTTTATCCGATTGTTGAACTTTGGGGGGGTAGAAAGGTGATAGAAAAGATGGTGGAATTTGCATTCCACAACCCTCTGAAGAAACTCTACCACGCTGTGGAAAAGCGGTAGAAAGGTGGTGGAAAGGTGGTGGAATCTCTTTTTAACCGCAGAGTCACTTACTAAATAGCAATATTGTATGGCGTATCCTTCGGATAGTCTAATCGCGAAACACTTGTCCAAGTGTTTTTGCTTTCCAGCGCTCAGTTTTCTGCATGTCAGTCTACAACGAACAGTTTGTTTTGATTATTCTATCAATTACACTATGTTTGCTTGAAGTTCTGCATAAGGCCACATTGATTACTGATTTAAAAAACATATCATCAAGATCCTAAAGTATACACAAGGAGAAACCTGCAATGTTGCCTGAACGGGCATGGTAAGGCGTAACACACTCAGTTCCAGATGGTTTTGGCAGTTTGGTTCGATGGAGTAGTATTGACCATGTACTTGTGGCGATTGTTTTACTAAGGTTTAGTTTAGTATCTGTATCTCACAGAATAGACTGGGACTTAACTGATTAAAAGCACATTTTGCTCCTATTGCAATTCCACTTTCACGGTCCATACGTTAAACGTCTGCGGGACTACATGTCTGCCAATAGAATGTTGTGGCCAGTGATGATTGCAATGTAAATTCTACTTATCAGACAACAGCTATTGAGCGAAGCCAGATAAACTGTTTGCACATACATACAACAAGCCAACCATATTTATATATATGATTGCTTGTTAGAAAGCGATGTGTTTATCAAGATCAAATCCCGCGTACAGTATCAAGCGTGACAAAGTCTTTGTCTGTTGAAAGCAAAGTTTTCAATGGCCATTTGTTTTACTACCTGTAGTAGAAAATTTATCGTGCTACCCCATCAAATTTATCGGTTCCGAAAGGGAAACTTTTTTTGTTTGTAACGGATAAAAGGGGGGATACGCCTGTGATGATGTTCCGATTTCAATATGCAACACGCTGCTTTTGGATAGAGTTATGCCACTTACTTTCCATTTCTTTTTAAACTCGACATCTGTCTAAGTTTTGATATTCCTTTTTATTCTGGCCATTGTCCAACGTTTGCTCCTTTTCTTTGTCATGTCTAGCAAATTTGAACTAAACGCATCCCATGGTACTGCCCACAAGGAAAGTTCAACTATTTCCATCTCCGATACGGAAATGATTGAATCCGTCTCCAAACGTACAGCTGAAAAAGCGTTTTTGCGAAAGCTTAACTACACATTATTGCCTGGAGTCTTTATGATCCTATTCATCCAAGTACAGTCAGGAGAACATCTATCCTATGCTTGGTAAAATCAACTCATAAATAAAACTAGTATGTAGACAAGACCCTGTTAAGTACGGCTGCTGTATTGGGAATCATGGAAGACACCCACATGACAGGTGGTGACTTCAGCTGGCTAGGTTCAGTGTTCTACCTCGGTTATTTGAGCTATCAGGTATCAGTATGAGAAATAACGGGTTGATTTATCCGGCTGACATGTATTCTTGGTTAGATTCCTAATAACTATCTCATACGCCGGATACCTGTTGGGCGCTATCTCGGCATACTTCTAGTACTGTGGGGTACTAGTGTTGCCTTTACGGCTCTGTGTAACAACTTTGCTCAGCTTGCTGTACTTCGTGTGATCCTAGGACTTTTTGAAGCAGGAACATATCCTTGTGTGCTCATGATATTGAGTACTATGTATCGACGGTCAGAACAGTCGGCTTGCAACGGATTTCTGTTTCTCAGCAATTGTGTAAGCGTCATCATCGGCAGTTTTATTTCTTACGGAATCGGACATATGAACGGCCTGAATGGCTTGGCGCCTTGGAAATGGTAAGAAAAAGGGAAAAATAGATAAAAGAAGTTCATGTGTTACGTTAATGGATGTACCATGCACGGTAGACTCAGCCATTTTGTCAAACAGGGCATACATTATATGGGGATCAGTCACCGTGCTATGTGGGATTGCTATTTTCTTTTTCCTCGTCGATAATCCGCATTCAAAGCTTCTTCGGCTCACACCACAAGAAGAAATAATTGTGAGAGAAAGAACAGAAGACAATGCCGTCGTACGAAACAGAGAGATAAAGTACGACCAAATATGGGAAGCATTAAAAGAGATCCGTCTATGGTGCATGGGCATCATTACCATGTGCATCCACTTTCAAAACGGAGGACTTATTCTGTTCAGTACCCAACTAAAGCACAACATTGGCTTTTCGGTGAGTAAGGGTACTGTGACTGTATGATCAAGCATCCTTACATCGTTTCAGCGTTTGAATTCTATTTTATTACAAATTCCCAGTGGTGTATCAGCTGCACTGTTTCTTGTGCTTGGTGTTGTCATTGATCGGAAATCCGACCAGCTCATTTTAGCAGCCGTTGTCACCACCTCAATTTCTTTGATTGGCTTGATACTCGCTGCAACACTACCAAACGGGCTCATCTTACTCCTGGCTTATTTGCTTTGCTGTAAGTTCGTCGTGCGTATAGCAATATAATTTATTAACAACATGATAGCATCAATCACATCTACCTACTCCTTGTCTTTGACAATTATTTCAAACAATGTATCTGGATATACAAAAAAGGTCTTTTATTATAGCGTAAATATGATCTTCTACACAATTGGAAACTTCGTCGGACCACAAATGATGGTTAGCAAGCAAGCACCTCGTTATCTCGGCGGAATGATTGGATATGCTGTAGCAAATATAGTCATCATTGCATGTCTTCTTGTTGTTCGGCAATCAATGGCCCGTGTCAATAAGCGACGACGAATGAATCCACCTATACAGTGGAACGATGTTCATCTGGATCTCACGGATCGCCAAAACGAAAACTTTATATATCGGATTTGATGTGTCGTTTTACCAACTTATGGTCGAGTAAATTTCTTTTTTTCCTTATAAACCTAATCGAGAATGAGTAGTTTAACGCATGCATATAGTTAAAGCCATAAAGGTGAATGGCGCGTTATGTCTTAGTTTCGGGCCATATAGAAAATATTACCAAAAACTTAAAACGACCGCTCATCCCAAACCAAGCTTAGTGGCGCTAATTCGCGCCATAAACGGGGATTTAAGGAAAACAGTACTAGCATAACGATTTGATATCTCTTAAGGGTTAAAGCCTTAAGATACAGCTTTCAACAACAGGTTCTGTTGTTGGTGTTTTCTATGGCACATCAATATCATTCGAGTGTGGAGATAGTCTAGCTGGGTAATCTAAGGAAGACTAGGGTCTAGGCAAAGTAGTCTAACTACTGTTAGTGGCCCCCGTAGTTCATGTTTTCTTGAAGCTCAGGATGAAGCACTTAAAAGAGACAGATTTGCTAATAGCAGTTTCGCAGTAAGTTACAGGATGCCATGACGGACCAGGTTGTTCTTTCAACATGTTTAAATGCTTTTTACTTTGCTCTCGATCAATTGCTTTGAAAACAAGCAATATATGCTTTGCGTGTTTAAGTGTTTTGATAAAGTCGTAGAACATCTCACAATTAGTTTGCTTAACGCCTACATACAGTCATCTTTTTTTACATACCTACCGTTTGCAGGAAAAACAATGGACGATATATCTATAGTTCATACGTTGCCATAATATACAAAAACCTTCATAGTTTTGCAGGTTCCACAGACGCTGCCTAAAAACGGATGGAGAAGACACTAGACGAAGAAAAAAGAATAAAGAAACTGGTGCAGTTGTCCTTACTCTGAGAAACGTGAAATATCGTCAAATTTGTATCGACACAAACACTGTAAATATCTGATATATGTATATGTATAGATACGGCTTTGTATGTTTGAATGAGTGCGAGCTTTGCTTTTTGTATTTTAGCTGTTTTCAGGGTATGAAGTCGGAGGACAAATCATTGGTGGAGACGCAGGTTAACGATGCACCAGCATTTTCATCGTCTTGCCGGCACGGGTCAATGCCGTCTTCATATATATATCGATCGAATTGCTATTCGGAGGGGACTGTATGGAGCTTTTTGGACGCTGTTCTTCGATGTGTTTTGTTACCTATGCTGATCAGGATTCCAGCAATCTCCAGCATTTGTAGTTGTTGACGTTTTGTCAACAGCAATTTAGTGGGAAGCCCCTATTTTTTTTTGAATGTGCCCAGCGATGTTCAATCAAGCAATTGACGTTCTTGTGAAACTTTCTGCAGTCTTTACAGTGATAAAAAGATGATTCTGCCGAACCACAAGTTTTTCGTTTGTTCGGGTTACATAACTTGTTTTGGCGGACAGTTAACTCACTCGTGGAAGCATCTACCATGGTTAAATTAGGCGACTGAGTAGAAAGGGACTGTGATGGTTTTTGTAGAGGATGGATAGGAATAAGCGACAAATGGTCGATGGTGTAATTCTCAGGAATAGTGTCTAAATGCTTGTGTATCAAAAATGAGTGGGCTGAAGGCATGTATTCCTCTATGGATCAACTGAAATTTTCGCTTCATATTTAGTGTTGTTGTCCTATTTGGTGGACATAGTCACCGGACCTCTCTCCGGTGTGCCTGTGCCTTCCTTCCGTACTGGAGCCTCATTGCTGCAAGATGAGCTAGGTGGAAAGGCATACGACCTGTAGACGTTGTCGCCTTCTAGTCTTTTCATTTGTGCTTAAATGGCTTGTATATAAGAAAACAGCGCGATATCGAAAAACACGAGACAAGAATAAACATAGCCATAAAGCATAGAAAGGCAGCGGAGTTCAGCAACGGAAGAATTGAAGGATACCTACTTGCGTTTTGATTGTGCGTTTTTTGCGTATATTTGGAAAAGTGGACGCAAAAACCCGTGACAGAGGGTTTCCCGACGGAAGCGTAAAAGCCAAATTAGTGAGCGCATCCATCCAAATTCAGACATGTGAGGGGGTGGGTTCCAAAGACAATATGTTAGCGAATCAAGGAAAATGGATGAGAGTAAATATAAAGGTCATTTGTTTGTTAGTATCCTGATTAAACAAAGATAACTTTTTTCTTTTTAACTTACACACAGTAAACATCACACGTTTCTATTACGTGGAGCAGTTGTGGTCATACGTGGCCGAGTAAAACATGGCTGGTCGGTCCCATTGTTGAATCATGGCCGTAAAGATGGCACGGATATTCCTTGACGCATTAACATCCCGTTGCCAAACAGTATGACGGCTACTACAAACTAATACTGAACGCAAGCATCGATATCCTCCAAGATCTAGTTTTGTCAAGGATTTTCATTCCGCACCGGGAGCAAACTTGAGACGTATTGTATTCATCCATTTCAATCATAATTAACCGCCCAGAAGTATCAGCGCGTTTGAGCAGCTTCCTACATCTGTCTGCCAGTCCACATGGTTTGCCCTTGTAAACGTTCCGTCCAAATCTCGAAGCACCATACACCACTACAGGAACGTTTGCCGTATCATTTTCCGTAAATGATTTTCGGCACTTGCTGTTATCGATAATAAGAGAGCGACTTACTCTTCCTTAGGCGGACGAGAAGGAGGAGGTGTTCATCTGCTTCTTGGCGCTGCATTCTCTTCTCCATCTTCGTGTCCATCAGGACGAAGCGTTTCATTGTCCACACGTTGGTCTTGTTGACGTGCCCTGAATAGACGATCCGCGTTCCCGAGAGGGTCCCGGTACTTGATGCCTCCGTTGATGAAGATCTTAACCATTTCTTCGTCCAGTCTTTGACGTCCCTGGTAATTCAAGAATTTCAATCCTTGGATATCTCGTTGGGCATAAAAGCTGTAACTTCTGGTAACGCATTCAAAGTTGATACAATAGATCGGATAATACGATCCATGTCAGCGATTCTGTTGGTGTCAATTTCTGACTCTAGTCTTCGTATAAGAGGTGTTTTACTTGTGTTGATCCTTTGCGTAATTTTCTTAAAGCCAGCTCTAGTGTAATACTCTGCTGTTGAAAGCTGTCGGATCTGGTGTGGTTCGAATTCCGTATCATTATTTTCGCCTACAGATGCTCAAATAAACATTCAGAATCGTGCTGGAGGATGAATGGCGTCTAACATTATAATTATCGTCGGCTACTTCAGGTTCAGGAAGTTCTACTATATCTTCGTCTGGAATATCCTGGTCATGTTCCACTGTCAAACGCAATAAAAAAGTTTAGTTTGGCAAACATAAAAATAATATTGTAGCAACGATGTCAGTGTTGCATAGATGTATCAAGGATAAAATTTAAATATGTCTATCACTTACATTCTAGACCAGCCTCATCGCGATACACGTCATTTGCTTCCGTTGCCGCAAACATATATATCTGCAACACCAGGATCAGCTCCCTATTTTCTGAAAAGAACACAGGTGATGACTTGCTCGACTCTGTGTAAATGCTGTGTCATATCGCTGATTGCGAATGCAAGTGAGATATGGTGTAATTGATGTTCTGGTCGACAATTCCTGTCTCCGCCGTGCTTGCTCCCTCTTACGTGCTTTTTCCGCCGCGGTTGTTTCCGCTTCCTTTGCTTCCGGCGAGTTGTCGCTGGGCCCAGGTTCTGCTTGATTCAGACTGAGTGTCACCAGCATTTTCCTCTTCACCGTTACTGTTTTCATTGTCATTGTGCTGCCGTGCATGTTGTAGCTGTCTGTAGGCTGATGATTGTAGAAAGATTGGAACGTATATTAGGTTATCGGCCAACCGCTTTTACGTTACTCACCTTCCTGCAACTGCTTCTGCTGCTGCTTGTATTGTTTCTTGTATATAATGATGTTTGATACAGACATGCCATGATAATTGTCCTACCTATGTAACATGTCCGTAGGGGATCCCCAGAAATTGCAATACTTCAGCCAAATCGCTCTCAGTTATATCCATCTGCTAGTAGAGGAAAGAGAGATCCGTGTAAAAAGCAAGCCAAAAGAAAAAAAAAAGGAGATGACAAAGATAAACAAATTTCTTTCTTTGTTTGCCAATTTATACCATGTGCGATTCTTTTTCTTGCTTTGACAACTTTCCTTTTTACCATGTTTATCAAAACCAATTATAATGGTGCGCATAAACTTTTTCATGATATATGGTCAGCTCTCTTGGCAGTCTAAAGTTTACCCTTCTTCGTTTCTTGATTAATGCTTGTGCTATCCAAAGGATAACAAGTTTAGGACACGTCTAAATGATATCAAACTGATGACAGAGTTTGAGTATTAAAATAGTTTCTCGAATTCCTGGATAAGCACGTCCCAATCATTGCTGACATGAATCAGATCCTAATAGCCGAGTTAAGTAGGAACCATGTGTAGAATGATTTATTGTGTGTTTGAGTATATCAGAAACGTGATGATCCTAACATATCAAGATTCGTCTTTATATATGAACATCTATGCGCGCAGAGTAAATGTACAAATAGATGAAGTACAAAAGTTCGCGTATATAGGCTAAATTGCACAGAAAGCCATAAAGTCATATCTGTAACCTGCGCTGGTACACTTTACGCAGGCGCTTACGTTCCAGGAGATCTTTCTTTAGCTTGCCATGGTCAGGTATCTTTCGCCGTTTAAGCAGCGATGAATCACCTGATTCCATGTTCCAAAGCATGCTTTGGCTTTTTCTGCGCCGGATATTGCCAAAGCCATTGTCTCTCTGGGACAATCATCACCAAACTGTACTGATCTTTTTCGTTCCATTACAAAAATAAAGGGAGCATAAAGATGAGAAAGGAAAGATAAACAAAGAAAACGAAATTACTAAGCCAGATGAATTGGAATTTGTTGACAGTGGTGTTCTATACTCTGAATAATTCTGCCGCTTTGATGATGCTTGCTTTGATAACGTTACTTTAATTATAACTCTTTATCAACTTCTCACAATAATCTACTCTGATTAAGAGTAAAATAAAGAAAATATCGCTATATTACTTTTTTTGCATTATGCTGTTGCGATTCCTCTTCAAGGGAAAGGAGAAAATAATTATATAAGTTATTAGTAAATGGCTCATGCGGCAAGCATATTTTACTCTCATCAACTCAATCCTCCAATAATCACCAGATTCATCCAAATTGCCTGAAGTATAAATCGTGGTTGATAAATGAGAATTACATACTACCTTTTTACTTACCCCCATGGTATCCTAACGCTAGTCTGGGAGTCGGCAAGGAGGAGAATCCTGGGGAAATCCTGGATTGCTCTTCGATGCCCACTCACCCACCCTATAGAGAGTGCTTTACTTATTTGTATCGTCAGGCTGTAGAAATAGCTAAATTATAAACTATAATTGCATTTTTCTCTAGTTTCTTGTCTTCCGCTTTGTTAAATACCTCTTCTATCCAAAATCACCCAAACTTTCAGGTTGTCGAGAATATCCGGAAGCATATGTTGCCTTTGCTTTCAGAGACAAATAGTTACTGCAGTTGACCAGAAGAATATCTGCAATGAGAGATGTCTCAGGTATGTTGTTCAAGATCTATTCTGTTATGAGGTTAAATAGCTGCATAACAGTAACAACATCCAATTTGTCGTACTTGTTTCATCCAATGCTTCTGTTTAAAGTTGCCTTATGCATACCTTTTTATTCAAGGTTGCGTCATTTCTTGGAAGAGATACAGTTAAATAGTCTTCTCAAGTTTGTGCGCTTTGACTGACAACGTGCTTTTGTCATACGTAGGAGTGATGAACGCATCATAGGGCATGTAATTAAAAGTACAGTTTGAGATAAAGCCAAAAGAAAAGACGAATGATGGCGACATATCGTCTTATCAATGGAGGGGCGCGTCATGGTATGCCATGTTAATGTTTGTGTAGTCGCGCAGATAGGGCAATTGTTGTCGATGGATGTCATGAAGCAAGCTGCGTCAAAGAATCTAAGAGGGGCTGAAAGCATAGTATATCCAATGGACGATACCATCTATCGATGAAATGATTATATGTCTGAATTGACAAGTGTTATACGCGTGAACTGGCGGGCATTTTGGTTCAGTCGATCAATAATCGAAAGCTTATTTTATTTTCACTCGTTATTTATTCATATTACCGTAGGAAGTTAGGATCCACCAGCTTATGTATATTCCTTAACTGAACTTCCTGCAGTTAGTGTAAATTACGAGAATACAGTGACATTGATGGATGTATTGGTTCTCCTCGTTCTATTCTATTTTTCATTTTTTTTGAATGAACATTGTCGTAAAGTAGCAAAAGCATACTACATCATTGTTATCCTTATCTTGGATCTTTGCAAGATTTGGACTATTTGCAGTGGAAGCGTGGCTGGTTTTATGAACCTTTGAGCACTCTGCTACGGCACTATGTCAGCGCCAAATTTATTTCCCATTAGCGTAAACACATTTTATTGGCGCAAAAAGCTGTAAGTCCTGTGAGGGGCTTCGGCCCCTGCCGGTGCAGTTAAACGCCACGATTCCTAATGCAAGAACCACTGATTCGATTCGTTCCGTCACAAGAGTTTTTACCGCAGTTTCAACCCTCGCTCTCTGCCATGTTATGCAAAATCAGCTATCCTCCTGGTCGCTTCCCTACCTGTGTCTCAAATCAAATCCACCTCTGGCTAAATTTGTTCTATTGTCCGTCTGTCGTCGTAGTTAGCATGATTTTCTCTTGTCCGTACATTCACCCTGTAATTGAGCTGTCTCGAGCAAATATGTCTGTCGCAGACGCTGTGTTCAAATAGAGACAATAAATAAAACCAACCAATTTTAAATGTTTAAGTCCTGTGACGGCTTTTCTGTCCGGAAGGCTCGGTTTCCTCAAAAACTTGTTATTCTGTGAAGGTCTGAAAGTGACTTGGGGAAAAGCCAGGCCAAAGATTCAAATGTCCATGACTTCGTTTTAAAGGTTTCCAAAGTGGTATCCTTCCAATCGGGCCGATACAAGCAATGCTATGGCGAATATCAACCAAGCTATTGCTTCGACGGACATTTTCTACTATGCAAAATGAACCTACGCAACGCATGGGCAAAATCCATGCATTAAGCAGTGAAGAAGTCCAAAATGTGTTTGCGAAGCAGTCGAATTTAACCTGCATGACAAAATCGTTCAGTGTCAAGGCCTTTCGTTGGCGATCAATTCGCAATACACCTCCTTCAGGTGTTCAGCATTATCGAGCAAGTATCATTACGGGCAAGAAAAAGATTGGCAAGTCTGCTGTAATCCGCAACAGGGCAGAGCGACGACTCAGAGCGGTCATGCGCACGGTCTTTCCAATGTCAGCACCGAAAGGTAACGTAAATAAACCATTCGTGTTTTGCTTCGTTGTGTATATAACTCATAGTATTGAAGGGTATGATTATATATTTTATACACTTCCTGCGGCTGTGACCGAACCGTGGGAGGACTTGGTGGAACAGATGAATGATGCGTTACAGAAGATCCAGAAGAAGATCCATCACCAGGTTCCTCATCAAGCCCCTCGTGTTTCTAATACCATGGGTTCTTATAAAAATCCCAGAGTCAAACCCAGTCGAGATTCATAATGCCTTCTTTCTCCAACAGCATACATTGGAAAAAAAAAGGAGCAAACCATTTACAATGCAAATGCTTTAATGTCGTAGCGGCATTTGAATCACTAGTGCTGTGTCAGCAATTGCAGATTTTCACATGCGTTTTGTTTGTCTCTCCACATTTTTTTCTAAAGAGCGATCCCTTTTTTAATTCCCTTCTCTCCATTTGCTTTTCTCTCTGCAGCTCTTCTCCGCATCCCCCCACTCTAACTATGCCCGAATTGAAATCCTTCACTAGAGACGAAGTGTCCAAGCACAACTCCGAGAATGATTGCTGGATCATTATTGATTCAGAAGTCTATGACGTCTCTAAATTCGCAGACTTGCATCCAGGTGGTGCACAACTTCTTCGGGAATTTGGTGGTCAGGATGTAACAGGTAACATGATGAAACTTATATCGTACTCTATGTAGTTTCCCCCAAAGATCCTGAGCGCTTATAATAAAAATTGTTTTAATATACTACCTTTAACAGAGGACTTTTATGGTCTGCATCGACAAGAAGTGCTCATCAAGTATGCTCCAAGATTGAAGATTGGTTCCATCGCGAATGAGACTCCCAAGATAACTATTGCCAAACCTGGTGACTTCTCCAAAGTGCCTTTCGCCGAACCTAGTTACTGGCAGGGATTCAAGAGCGCTTATTTCAAGTAACTTACAATTTGACGTTAAATTATCCAGGCTAACGTGTCACTTGTGTAATCTAGTGAGAGTCATACTAAATTCAGAAAAGCGCTCCGCGAAATTTACAAGGAAATCCTACCAGAGGCCCTGATGTCGGAAGACTTGGGCAAGGTCCCCACGGCTGAACTGTATCGCAAGTTGGGTGAAGAGGGTGTTCTGGCTTCACAGATTGGTCCTGGCCCTTGGCTTAAGCATCTCCCTAAGCTTCCTGGAGGCGTTAAGCCTGAAGAGTTTGATTATTTCCATGAATTGATTGCCCATCAAGAGACTGCCAGACTTGGTACACCAGGTTTTGCTGATGGTATCTCCTCCGGTTACAGTATCGGTCTTCCGCCTATCTTCAACTTTGGACCTCCTCATCTTAAAGAAAAGGTAAGCAGACAGTACGCAGCTTATCACATGCATGTCCATATGACTGACACTGTTAACGGCAGGTGGTTCCTGAAGTGCTCCTTGGTAAGAAGCGCATCTGTCTAGCTATTACCGAACCCTACGCTGGTTCCGATGTCGCTCGTATTCGCGCTACCGCAACCCGCACACCAGATGGCAAGCACTTTATCATTAATGGTGTCAAGAAATGGATTACCAATGGTACTTTCTGTGACTACTTCACCGTTGCCGCGAGAACGGACAAGGGTATCACCATGTTCTTTGTCGAACGGGATGACAATATTGAGACCAAGGCTATCAAAACTTCCTATTCTCCTGCAGCCGGTACATCATACATTACGTTTGAAAACGTGAAGGTTCCTGCCGAAAATATCTTGGGCAAGGAAGGCAAAGGTTTCCAAGTGATCATGTACAACTTCAACCATGAGCGTTGGTATATCTGTGGTGCCATGACGGGTGCTACCCGTTCGGTGATTGAAGATTGCTTTAAATGGGCGAATCAGCGCAAAGTCTTTGGAAAGCGCTTGATTGACCAGCCCGTCATCCGCAACAAGCTCGCCACTATGGTTTCTCAGCTGGAGGCTGTTGAGAACTGGCTCGAGAACATCACTTACCAAATGTGCAACATGTCGTACGCCGAGCAGTCTGTCAAGCTGGCTGGTCCAATCGCTTTGCTGAAATACCAATGTACTCGTGTGGCACACAATGTCTCTGATGACGCATGCCAGATTTTTGGCGGTCGTGGTATTACCAAGGGTGCCATGGGACGTAACGTCGAAGCTTTCCAGAGAACCTATAAGTTTGGTGTAAGTGACATAAGATAAAACGCCTCATATGGGAACTGAAAACCTTAACCTTTTTCGATAGGCTATTTTGGGTGGTTCTGAAGAAATCATGGCTGACCTGGGTATCCGTATGGCGGTCAAGGCATTCCCCACCAATGCTCGCTTGTAATATTTTCGGTCACAAGAAACAAGCGATTATGGCATAAACAGAATGTCGCAGTTTTTGTTCTTCCCAGAAAGCACTAGTGTATAAAACAATATCATTATATAAGCAATGATTACAACTGTTCATAACGTGATATTTATTATCATTTTGTCTTTTTTTGAAATAAGGTTGTGAGGTTTTCTAAGCAATGGCTGAAAGCACAATGTGAGAGATGTTCGCGTCTTGACTTCTAACTGCTAATTCGAACGCCACACCTGAAGAACTGTTAAATGTCATTCGACATCGCGCTAACACCACTTCGCCGTTAATAAAGGTACCCGCCAGTAGCAGCGTGTGGACACTGTTACTCTTTGGTAGTGCGCTATCTTCTAATGCTTGCATACCGACAAGATCGATGATGGCTGTGCATGCAGCTAAATGGAAGAGGGCGGGTGAGAACAAGAACAACTTCAATATATGACTCCTTATCGTTTCTTACCCTTAAGGCTTGGGGCTTTTTCCTTATCTAACGCAAACGTTTCAATGGCTTCGTTCTCTGCTAAGTTTTCCCATTCTTCTGTGAAGTTGGACACATAGGTTGAGCGGATATAATCGCTCGTAAGAACTTCCACATCCTCTACTTGGTATTCGTCGCCATAACCTTCAGGGTCAGGCTCTCCCGTCGTTGGATCACAATCCTTGACTTCAAACTTCAATGTGTTGGTGAAGTTGACTGTGAAAAGTTAGCAATAATTGGGGAAAATTATTTTCAAACATACCGACAGGGAAATCGTCAGCATCTTCCTTTTCGAAAGCAACGAAGATCACTCCAGGTACGTTGTATTCCAGTTTTGCTGCTGGAATCTCGGCAACCTTGATGAAACCACAGTCGTCTACTTCTGCTTGCATAACCATTTCAACGTTTTCCAATAATTGATCGTTAAGCGTATTGGTGCAGTTGAATTGGAAAACAATATGTTTTGCAAATACGTGCTTGACACAATGCACAACGTACTCAGTTTCACTTTCCGTGAGTTCGATAGGCTTGGTAGAGCTCTTGAAGAGAGTTCCAAACGCGGAAAACTCTGGAACTGCGGCCAGCTGCTCGGCGTAGATAGCTTGTTGATCAAGGCTGGAGACAGCATTAGTTGGGGTGGCCTGTGCTGCTGGCGTTGCTGCAGCTCCGGAAACGTTGCTGTTGGTGGAAATAAGGGTTGGAGTAGACACAATATCATGTGTCTTAAGACCTATTAGCGTAGTTCATTTAGTAAAAGCTTCCAAGCGTTAACAAAGCTACTTACGTCGCCGCTCTTCTTCTTCCTGAGCTTTGCTAATCACTGGTACAGCTGATAGATTGAACACTTGATCGTTACCCAATGGGTTATTGATATATTCTACCAACTGGCGTTCCAAAGTTGGAAGTGCATAGGTGGAATCTGAAAAGCAAATTCAACGCAAGTTCAACATAGGTTATGAAGATAAGCGCAGATAATGTTCCTACCATCCTTCAAGAGGCGTTTGGCGCTAGATTCCTCTTCCATAAGCTTCAAATACAGGGTCGCACGATCACGAACTTCATCATCAGTATCGTCCAGACATCTTTCCATAGAAGAACCTGTTTAGTCATTCACCTCCTTTATACTTTTTGTACCTTGTAAGCAACACCTGTACGCTTTTTCTGACTGATGGGTCTTCCACATTGACCCCGAATTTGGCTAGTGCACTGACAGCTGCAGCGCGTACTATCGAGTTTTCAAGTATGACACGGTTATAGATATATCGAATGAATTTTGTAGGAGTGGCAGTCTTCGGTCCTTCTGTACCGAGTACGTGTAGGATCCTGACCGAAAGTTTTGTGAATTCACAATCCTCGATGAATTCGCACAGATAAGATAACGCTAGACCCAGATATCAGCATGCATGTATTCCATTGTTCCTTCTTTACTCACCGGAATCTTTGGCGTCAGGAATAAATTTAACCATATCAAACATGGCTTCCACAACTGCTTTCTTAAAATCGTATCCACCTTCATCTCGCAACACGCCACTTAAGAAGGAAAGCATGACAGCTTGTTTGGTGGGGAACTTAAGGCAAAGGGTTCGGATAGCTTCCACTACGATCACCTTGAACTCGTCCGAGATTTCACCCATAAAGCCGGAGATCTGTTTCATTAGGCGATCGATGGATGCTTCGTTGCCTGTCTTCAGAAGAGTCGTGATGGCAAAGGTAGCAACGCTACGATTTTGATCTGTAATCAAGTTCTCCATGTCCAAATTGCATGGTGATACAGCTGCCGGTTTTGTCAAGGAAAGTTTGTTAAGAATACGAATCGCCGCAAATCGCAATGTAGGCTTAGGCGACGATAAGAACAGTTGAAGCACTATAAAAAGAGCAAGGAGTTAACAGATACAGTATCAGTTAAATGACCTGCCAAGCCTTGTCCTTTACCTGAAATAGCGGGATACAGCTCTTTCGAGGACACGTCCGGCATTTCACAAATTGCACGAGCAGCTTCGAGGTTGACCATATCGCTCTTGTGCCTCAAGAATCCTTCCAAAAGTTCATACATACGACGGGTTGCTCTACAATGTCCTGTCTTTAGACATGGTACGAGTAATAACACATGATATATACCCAGGATCATCTTCCATCACTTTGCAGGCGTAGCGGATTAGTAGACATACGGCTGCTGGGTTCTTTAAAGGATTGCTGCCACTACCGCCAAGAATTCCACCACCACGGGATGTACCAAAAGTTTGAACCAATTTTGCCACTGCCATTCTATCATGCTGCCGAATCAAATACAAGAGTCCAAGAGCGTGATACTGAGTGATGTTGCTCGAGGAAGTAACAGACTGCGATCCTCCTTGCGATCCGCCAAATGCAGACATATAACTAGCAGCGGAGGCTAATCCGGAGCTGGACTTGGCATGAACCGCTTCCTGTACTTCAGTTGACCAGCGACGGACAATATCTTTAGCAACGTTAAAGAGGTGGTACGATGATACAAGAGCGGCTGACGATACGGCAGGTGTTTTATCCACAATTGATGCCTTAAGAATGCGTTCAATACCCTGGATCATAGAGGGCTAGAAAAAAAAAGACGTTGCTGTTAATGTCACGTTAGAAATCATTGGTAGGATTTACATCTGTAATAAGGCACAATGCACGGATGGCATTGGCGCGATAAATAGTCTCTTGTTTCGATTGGATATCTTTGATAAGTGATTGAGTCACCATGATCACATCTTCAGCTATTCCCGAAAGCTCTTTAATGACAAGGTACATCATTTGTCGCAGCGAAGCCTAATGATCATGAACACTTGTTTAAGCACATGAAAAATTCTTTACTTACGTCCTTTGACTGAAATAACTTTGTCACGTTGAAAAAGAGATCAGTTGCCTCCTTTACGGCAAATGGCTCGCCAAGGTAAAGAAGATAGATGATTTTCGTCAGCAATAATCTGCATTTTTTGGCGTTGATAGGAGAATCGTTGAACACGCGAGCTTCTTGCAACACAGTTGTTTTATCGAGATGGTAAAACAGGCCAATTTCACCTAGAATAAGTGATCCAGAATTCATGTTAGACATTACGAATAATTGAGGCGCGCCAAGTAAGGTAAAACGCCATGACAATCATCTATGTTTCCACCCTGGTTTTTCTAACGCGCGCTTTATAAAGTAAACGCAGTCAATAGAAACACGGTACCTGTGTCTTCGTCTCGTTTGCCGTAACTCATTATTGTTGGTCAAGTCGAGAGAGGGATTGCGGTGTAAGAAGTTGTAATAGATATGTTTCGACAAGATGACACCACCAAGACAAAGGTTATAAGAGCTCGTATAAAAGTATTATATAATTTACGCCAGGTCTTCTTCCGTAGTACCGAGATGAGCAGCCACGTTGGTGTAGACGAGGAAAACGTAAGTCAGAATAGAGAGGGTGCGTGGTGAGACTGTACAGCCAGGTCTTGGAGCGGGTTTGGTAGTGGACGCGGGTTTCGAAAAAAGTTGGCGCTTTGCCATTGGACAACAGACAAGAGTTCCGACGTCATTTCATTTCACTGCGAGTTTTGGTTGAATTTTTTCTTTTGGGATAAGCGTCCATGTCCTACGCCGATCGTTTCATAGATTCTGCTACGCGATTCTGGGAGAGGAATCAAGATGCTGCAAAGTTTACTATCACAGCAGTGGCAGCTTCAGCAGTAACAGCGTCGAGTATTCTGACTTACCAAGCTGTCAGACGGCAACGTCGCGCACGCGACTTAAAACACCAATTATCTTCAGCTCATTCGTCGCATACCAACTTGACTTCATTTGGAACTATTCGGCATGGCAATGATATGTATAATGAGTCCTTCATTGAAGAACAGTTAGCGAGGAACGCTACCTTCTTAGGAGACGACGGAGTTAAAAAGCTCCGTGAATCGTTTGTGGTCGTGGTTGGTGCTGGCGGCGTCGGTTCTTGGGCCGCATTGATGTTATTACGGTCCGGTGTACGACGTATTCGTATCATTGATTTTGACCAGGTCACTCTGAGCAGCCTCAATCGTCATGCCGTGGCAACACTAGATGATGTTGGCACTCCGAAAGTAACTGCCATTCAAAAACATTTCAAGCAAATCGTACCTTCTTGCGAAATAGACGGTCGAATAGAGCTCTTTAACGCTGATACCGCAGCAGATCTTTTAAGCGGTAAGAGATCTAGCATATCCAGCATGGAAGTTGAACATCGGTGAAGGTGATCCGGATTATATTGTCGATGCTATCGACAATATCGACACAAAACTTGAGTTGCTCAAGTTCTGCTATGATCATAAACTGGAAGTTATTAGTTCCATGGGTGCTGGTGCGAAGGCAGATCCTTCTAGGATCCAGATTGCAGATATCAGTGAAACCTTTGGTAACTTGCGCAATTGGGTTAGCTCGTATTGAAACCGTATGGTAGAGGACCCATTGGCTCGTGCAGTTCGACGAAAGCTGAAAAAGATGGGTATTGAGAAGGGACTATCTGTTGCTTATTCTACCGAGAAGCCACATCACGTTAAACTCCTGCCTCTAGGTAAGTATTTTAATTAAAGCCGAGGCCATCCGCAATTAGGCTGAATATACGTTGCAGAGGAGGACCGTGTGCCTGAAGCAGACGATTTTGCGGCATTGCCTGATTTTCGAGCACGTATCCTACCTGTGTTGGGCACACTCCCAAGTATGTTCGGCATGGCTATTGCCACATTTATTATTCTGAAACTGGCTGAATTTCCATATTTCGAGCCGTTGCCCATCAAATTACGTGAAGGCTTGTATCAACGCATGCACCGTGATCTTATGGCACGAGAAGGGAAATATTACAATAACAAGTAAGAAACAGTCCGACCCGCGAAGAATTTTTTTATAACCTCCGTCATAGGATCTGTCCGTTAGATCCACGCGATGTAGCTTACGTTTTTGAGGAAATGTGGCACGGAAAAAGCATTCTGTCAGGACCTCAGGATAGACTAGCCTTAGTACGCTGGGATCGAAGCAAGCCATTAAGTTATGTAAACACAGTGTGCTTTTCCAAGGCAGAGGCAGCTGCACATGAGCAATTGCCAACCGGTACTGACCTTCGTCAACAATATGGTGACGGTAAGGCTAAACTGTTGCAAAGGTTGTATACTTACTCGATTATGCATTAGATGTGTTTAATTTTGTCACAAAGCGGTTCGAGGAGGAGAGGCATTTCCGAAAAGTTTGGGATGAGATCCTCTAGTGTCGAAGTGATAACTGTTAATATTGTATAGTGCAACAGTGTATTATTATGCGTGCATTGTATCAAGTATAGTAATATGAGCTATCTTAAAATTAGAAGGATATCACGTAAATAGTCAACTTCAACCTATAAACGTTGTTAGATCTCAAGGTATAAACACGAAGTCGCCTAAACACAACAAGGAGTATCCGGTGACAAGACTCTAAGACTCAGAGTGCGGCGCATCTTTTGGTGCTCTTAATCACACATCTAGCCAAAATGCACGCTAGCGAACATGTTGCCAAACGAGGACAATAGGTGAAAAGAGTGGGCGAATTTAAGTCTATATATTCAATATTTTCTACTTGGTGTGGAAGATAATGTTTATTTACAGTCGATGTGTGACAAAAACCTAGTAAAACAACATAGAAAAAATCAAGATGTTTTATGCCGATAAACAAACTAAATAATTATCTTGTCAATCTCTGTACGAGCTTCCTGCCAAGATTCGAGGTTCTATATAAATAAAAAGGTAAAGGTTTAGTTTGATGGCGCTGTGCTATGATATCGTACCTTCTGACAATAGTGAACATGAATTTTAGCATATGCAATAAGCATATCACGCAAATCTCTTAGCTTCTCTCTCTGGAATCGCTCCAAATCTTTCTGGACATTGGTGGAAACACCAGCAAGGTCCTCACGTGCAACCTTGAGCGCACTCTGAAGCTAAACTGGAATTAACCGATAATTCTTTCTCTGAACTTTCTCTCCTTACCACTTCTTTGGCATCTTCTGTTTTTCCTATCTGACTGCGGCGTGTTGCTTCCGGATCAACATCAATGATACCTTGTAGCGTGTGTCCGACAGCACTGATCATTTGAATCGGATTTCCCCATGATTTTGGTCGCCGGGCAGCATTACCATAGCTCGCAGCATTATGAATACCGTTATCCACGGGAGCGTTGATTTCGTCAATATCTACTGCATTGCTCCCAATCGTTCGTTCTCGTGTGATTGCTTCCTCCAGTCGCCGAGCTTCTTGTTCCATCTGAAGCAGATACTCAAGGTTTTCTTTTTTATTTTGAAGTGAACCTTCAATTAACTCAACCTGGGCATGCTTGAGGTGACGGAACCGCAAGACCTGCTTGACGGTTTGTGCAAATTGAGAATGTTCCTGGATCGGTTCCGCAAAATCGCTTTCTAAAGCGGAAACCTGATTCATATATATTAGGTCAATATCCTGTTTCTCGTCGTACGTTACCATCTTCCCGGTCTCTGTGTATGAAGCATCAACAGCTTGACCAATCTTCTCAATTGCATGAGCAACTGCATCTGATTCGTTTAAACTAAACCCGTTGTACACCGCACCAAGCTCAGCGTAGTCGTTTGCAAGTTCTACATTAACACTTGAGCAGATGTTACAGAGATATTCCTATCGTTACCTCCAAGGCGACGAATGACTTTCCGTTGACTTTTATCGAGGTTGTTACTCATGTAATTCGCAATTCGATAAGTGAATTTCTCCGATTCCTCAAATCTTGGGTCGGGGTTCTTTAGCATGTATCCAGTTGTTGGTATCGGAATTAGATTATTGGACAGAACATTGGTTTGCGATGACATCTCGACTTGCTTGCTAGCTATCGTTTGTAAGGGATTTTTGGGCAAAACGGACAGTGGAGGCGAGTGCAAGACGTCAGACTATGCGTTTTCTTTCAAATAAATAAATCCATTATGGTAAGTTTGCCGGATTTTTACCCATAGCACGCCGTTTTCTAGGAATCGATGGAAAACATGATCATGGCCCAGCTCTGGATGCTTTGCTACACGGTTTAAAAATGTTTGGAGCATTCGCTTTCGTTTTTCGATCATTGAAACATCATCCCTAACTCTAGTTTGCAAGGCTGCATAATCAACTAAAACAGTAGCTTCAGAACCAACGTTTATCGAAAAGCAAGAACCTACCTAAGGAGTGTTTCTCTGGGATTGGAGGCACAATCATGGTTGGATGCAGCCTTACGAGCGACTTTCGAAGCGATTCGAATTCGCTATATCTATGTTTTGTCTCTATATCCTGGTAGAGATACTGCGTTAATGGCGAGGAGAATAAAAACAGTAGAAGGTAATTACGCCAAGACGAATGTTGTAGGTGACATAAGATTTCCCGGCGGGAGTATCTGATTGTTTTTGAGAACCGGTGATGAAAATGAAGCAATTGTCTCGATGGAGAATGCGCTCGATAGTGCATTTACAAGTTGGATTCGCTCCATTTCGTTGTGATAAGTCGGTCATGGTCGGAAATTATGGCGCAACAAAGGGGCCAAGCGAAAGGAAAAAGGAAGTGCACAGTCTGCTGTTTCGAATCATTTAAATCTCCGAATCGTCTCATGCTCCCAATGGCATTTTTATTATGATGTTTTGTAATTATCACAAACCAAATCTTTGCATCTATCCAAATGCCTCCAGCTTAAATTTTGCCATAAATAGATACACTTAATTCTATTGACCTGTTCCCTCAGACGCGGATCAGCCTGCAATTTTGGTCTCGATTTGACAATGAAAGTAGGTTTATTGCTACTGGAATAATAAGAGAAGGGTGCTACGTATAGAATATGTTGTATTTTAGTGTTAGAATAAAAATTCGTAAGCGTCCAACAAGTTTTTCTAACTTTAACGTTACTAACACTTATGAATATTGATTATTCTGTTAATTGTACCCATAGTCTTCTGATTGCATGCAATTGGTCATAAGGGATGCTTTATCAAAGCTTGCTTTGGTTTCCGCTCCTGTTTAGCTGTTAAAAGTAATCTCCTTCTCCTTGGTCGTCCTTTAGAAAGAACAGCCAAAAAGAGCGCACTGCATGTGAAGCAACAGGCGGTAAGTTCGAGACTGGAAAAGCAGAGATCAACAAATGCAAGAAGGCAATGTTACAAGAAATTTTCGGTTGTAAACTGCCAAATTGCATTGATACAATTATATCGGTACGGTATATTTGCAGTTATTATTAAATGAAGCAACATAAACCGTAAAAAAAAAATGAACAACGAGTCTTCACGCAGCTCATGCGAGAGCGGAAGTTGAAACCTTTACTTAGATGTGATTTCCTTACGAGTTTCACTCCGCTCGAAATCCGATGAGTCTCAGGTCTGAGTCAGGACTTAAGCCAAAAAAATCACCCTCTGTGTTTTCAGAAAAGCATGTCGGATAATCAACAGACACCTCGTGTCGATTCTCCAGCGACAACTTCGCTCACGCCAATGGATCTGGACATGAATGCTACGCCGCAACCAGAACAACGACAGATATATACACCTCTTGGAGCAACAGAATTTAAAAGTCCTAGTCAAGCAAATCTGGCCGCTGTTAAACGAGAGTTTCCGCAGACAGCATATCCACCACCACCAGTAACAGCAGCGGTTCCAAATCCTTCCTCAGATGCACTTCCTGCACCCATTGGTACAGAGACGGCTAAACAGGAGAAATCGCTAGCTGAGTTTTTGGCCATGATGGACAATTACACGCCCATTGTAAGCATTGATCGAAAGACATCTCTTCCACCTCGTGCAGATATTGAGATCCTTTAGATACCTGACGCTGTGACAGATTACTATTTGAGTAGAACTGGGTTTGATAGCGATGATGTCCGGATGTAGGTGCTTGATTGGGGAAAGATATTATCATGACATTTTACTTTTATTGTAGAAAGAGATTGTTAGCATTGGCAGCCCAAAAATTTGTCGCTGACATTGCTACTGATGCATTCCAGTATTGCAAGGTGAGGCAGTCTGGTAATCGTAGCAGAGCAGGGAAGGTAAGAATTTAATACATTGAGCGAATCTAATAAGTGCGAAAAGGATCGAAAAACTGTTTTGACAATGGAAGACTTGTCAGCGGCATTGGCTGAGTATGGTGTAAATGTCAAAAAACCGGATTACTACTCATAATAGTACTGTAAATATTGGCAGCAATCAGAGCTCAGTCGTCTGTCTTGCTTCATATAATTGTAATGAATCGTTGCTGTTACCATGGCCGGCATGTGAATGCCATGTGAGGGAAAAGGAATGGAAACTCTGGCTTACCAGTGAGTGACAGGGAATGTTTGGTCGATTATAAATGGCTTGGTGGGAGAAGTATAACAATATTGTCTATTGAATAAGTTCTGCTCATCACAAGGATCTAGTTTGCGCTAAAAATGGGAAATTAGTATAGGAGAAACTAGTAAACGATTTGCAGGATTTCGTGAATTGTATGTTTCTATCCTTTTTAGCGCCAACTGGGTCCTTCCATGGGCGCAAGATTTAGTAAATAGCGTAAAGTACTGCTCAGTAAACAGCATATTAAAAAGCATGCTTTATTAACATTTAAGCAGCATAGAAAATGTATTCATGGTTAATAAATAGGAACGATTCCTGCCTTAGACTCGGCGAGGAGACTCAGACTGCTGCTCGTGTTTTCGGACATCATCTCAAGGCGAAATAAATAAGGTTCAAATGGGCGCTTTTTCAGTTTTATTCATGAAACGAGCAACGAAGCTCACAATGTCATAACATTCTATGATCACCAGCTTGGATCTGGCTGACGGACTCATATAAATAAAGTCGAAGTTTCTGTCCGCTTTCGCATCATAAACGTCTACTGCAGCCAACATGCGCGCCTCGTTATTCTGAGTATGCCGCATATAAAAAAAGAGTTGGCCAAAGAAGTGCTTTGTCTCTAATCTTGCAGGACGCCGAGAGTTGGCATATCTAAAACAGTGAACAGTGTTGGTAGAAGAACTCGTTTATATCTTACACGTCAAATGTAGTAGCAAGCCTGACAAAATATGCTGCACGATTGCCTTACTTGTGCTGGAGCAGACTTCCAAAGATCTTGTGATCATGCCAAAGGCTGCCGGCATATTCGAATGTCATCTTCTATTCCACCAGAAACCCCAATGCGAGAATAAAAGCATTGAAGGGCACGTCGGAGAGTTTGTGATTTCACGGTTGCAATTTCTCCCATTGTTTCAAAGGAAGCAATTTACAGCTTCCCACGCAGCTCCGGCTCCATTAGCACTGCATCGTCCAAGGTCTGATCCGCGCCTGGCAGACATTCTTCACTATTGTCCCCTTCAGGCTCTATCCTAAGATGCCTGGTCATAGCAAGCTTATCCATAATTGCACCAGCATTTTGACCAGGAGCACTACCCGAGCTAATCAGGCGGCTATACAAACCAATGGTTCGTTCTAAGGATCGAGCACTGAAGTACCGAAGAGGTCCCAGCCTGCGAATAGTATCTGCTATGTGGGACAGATAGTGCGGTACTGGCGTAAACACAGAGATATCGAGCACTTTATCATCACCTTTGGTGAGGCAATTAAGGAAATGATGCCATATATTGATATTGCTACAGAAGGATATCTATGTCAGTACGGGTTAACATCAAATGACACTACCTTTCAATATCTTTGTAACTTAATGCCAGCTGGCAGGCACGGACCAAAGCAATCGTGGCATTTCTGGCTTCGACACTGCGTATCCCCCTGATGACAAGAGTAGGAACAACATAGAGCAAGAAATTGATCCAGTCGACCGCTCTAGGTCTTGCTGCTTCTACAAGACTCCTCCATTTGCCTTGGAATTCAATAGGGATGTCTTTGCGAGAGCCTTCCATCTCCCCTATTATGTCGATAAGGACATTCGCATCCAAGTCAAATGGCGAAGCTTTGCCATCCAGAGTATACTCACCCTGCAAAAGCAGGAAGAATTAGTGACTAATTCCATGCCCTAAAAGGTGTATTTCATCAAGCCCCCAAAACTCTGGGCCGCGGTATGAGTTGAGGTAAGCAAACCGAGTTGATTTGGTTAAATCATCCTTGATAAAGTTAGCTATTGTGATCAACTTCTGCATTTAAAACAAACCTCAACTCCGGTTCTGAAGCCATCAATAGTGCGCCGTGCACAGTTAACAGGAAACGGTGGGAAATAGATACCGCCAGTACCATCGTCTCTTTTCTTGCCTTTTATTCTGCAGATACGGCATCCATCGTATGATTGATGCCCGCTGTGGTTGGCAAGGGATTTCACCATTGGAATATCACCGGTGGGAAGAAGATGGATTTTGCTGTGAATATCTGCACCATTGCTTTTCACCACCATTCCGGCTCTCTGGAGCATTTCCAAGTCAGCGAGGATGGGACTAAGGAACGAGGCAAGATCTTCAGGCTAGTGAGGACCTGGAACGACACGAAGTTGCATCATTCTATTGTTGTCATATCTGTAACAAGTTTCAGAAACGTTACGGATATTATGATGTTGAATAACGGTACCTTATGGATGGGTCCAGGTTCAGGAAGATGATATGAACCATTGTCATGGTGTATTTGCTACCTTTGAAAGGCTGGAACGCTTCTAAATACAAGCCAATAGCTACGTCATGGTCGCTGGTAAATAACTCTTCTCGCAACTCGCTGTATGTTGATCCATCGAAAACATCTGCATAGATGTTTGGGTCCTGTCGGCGATTGCAGATGTACGACATAAGTTGCTTCGTCTCCGGATCATGGAGCATGAAAGCAATTTGCTCCCTAAGCGAAAGTATTTGCATCGTCGAGATTGCGCTTCGTCGCGTCTTCACTATTTCTGAACTGCATATCTCGCTTGGCCACAATGTTCGCAAATGATGTATTCATCGTCGTTGTCGAATAGTTTGCATTCCTTTCCACAAATTTCATAATGCTTAGGTTTACATGGAAGGTTTCTGCTGCAACCCTAGCGGACATATAAGGATAACAGATGTTCGCAATTCATAGCATCTTTAATGGACAAGTCATTCTTGTTAACTGTAAAGAACGGATACTAGCAGTAATGAGGAGCTCTTCGTAAGCGTCCTTGACACACAGTGTTTCGTCATAGTGTACAAGATGTCTAGGCTCTAGCGGGCGATGTCATTCTTATGGCTACTATGCCCGAAAGCTTACTGTAGCAATCCAGGATCTAGTTCACAAACAACTTCGCAGCAGCTGGAGGGTGAAAGATCTTATCCTCAGCACCTATTACATGTGATGTCAGGAGCAGCGGTATATCCATGCCCAAAGCATTATTCCGTAGTTGTTGTTCGTCTTCTGCCCAACTTGGGCTTTACCTATCGTACAGATAATAAGGTTATATGGTTATGAAGAATAGCCGGGGGGATACTTTGGACTCTGAATATCTTTTTAAGCTGATGCGGTCTATGCTGGTCGTCATGGTTTCGCGTAATACATTCCTTATAACGGTTGTAAAATATTTCTCTGCTAAAATCCCTGTCGGCAAAAGCATTCCTATGGATTTTACAATGCGTTATTGAAGTCTTCTTTTGGAGAGTAGTTTTTGTCCGAAAAACCTTTTACAAAGAAAGAAACGCGTGGAATAAGGGCATTCGGTACGTGTTTACTCCGTCGGGGTCATCGCCTTTCATAAGAATTCAATTCCGATTACAAATATCATAAATACAGTTTTTTTAACTTGAAATGAGACGAATTTGCATTTTTTTAGACCAATCAATGTTACTTTTAGACGAGTATAATTCTTTTTGGGACGAACTGACGAATGTCTCCTTTTTCGAGACGCGCTTTGAGACTTGTAAAGCAACTTATTGAGACATATCCTACTTTAAGCCCATCTCTTTTTGCAGGCATCAATTCGAATAAGTCTCCGCATGTCTTATCCAACCTTGAAAATCGGCTGTAGTGACTGTCTTGCATGCCTCAGCAATACATGGTATGAGCATGTCAGCTTTGTCGAGCGGGTTTCTTCTAACCTTCTTCTTGATCTTGGTCAAGCATTCTTCAGTGGGATTCAAGAAGAGTGGATATGGCGGCATAAACAAAGGTTTATAGCCACGCTTGTTGATAGCATCCATGACAAAGCGAGAGTGATGGATTCTGCCATTATCCATCAGAATAAACATATTCTTCATATTATGTTTATCCAGGATGTCCATCACCGACTTCGTAAACCGGACAATATGATAAGCTGTAGTACCTTTCTTAAATTTTACTGTTTTTGCATCGGTTTGAGCACTAATCTTTCTCTTCTTGGAAGCAGCCGGCTCAGGAAACTCCTCCTCAATCTTGGCTGCGTCACTCTTCTTTAATGGCTCCACCTTCGAGAAGCAGACCCTCCCAAAGGGGGGGGAGGGATACAACCCACAATGCTGATATTTACGCCCTTCTGGGTGTGCACTTTCACGATAGCAGGATCCCAACCTTGACCATGCATGGCCTCTCATCAACTGTGAATGGAAGCCTGCTTCATCAACAAACACGCAATTCTGTTTAGATTTGGCACCAGCAGCTTTCCATTGACTGATGATGTCGAGCCGCAGCTCAATAGTCCTCGGAGCATCGCGGGCTAAAGTGTACTTATTTGCCTGCTTCAACGAGATCGCGCACTTCTCCCGAATATGCTTATAAAGACCAGGAATGGATATTTCAAGGCTTTCAAAATGCTCACAGAACTTCTGTTTTGCTTTCGCAAGAACAATTGATAGATTATCATCAAATAGCTTAATCAAAAAAGCTCAATGCTCAGGAAACAGCTTTTTTGGCTCACGCTTAAGCTGCTTCTTTACGCTTCCAGGAAGAGCTGTTTCCAGTACCACGGTTAAACTCGTCTAGCAACCTGTAAGAAGTATTACGAGGTAGGCCACATTGCTTTGCTTTTTTGGCACTGTGAGTCCTGTTTCTTGAACTAAATTAATGAAGCGCGCAATCTGCTCCTCGCCGTACTTGTTGTATTTTGGCCGTGCGGTAATGGCTAATTGCTTGAAGTCCTCAACAAGATCGCCTACTGCTTCGTCTACTGCTTCGTACATTGCAGCCAGCTGTGTCTCAGGTTCAGGAACAGCGTCGAATTCGACGAGCATCCTAATTTGACCATACTCGATAGCGCAATCATCAAAGTCCCATTTCATCTGAGCTCTCATCGTAGGCTAAGAAGGCTTCTCAGCAGGATTGTAGTGAATGAAGTTCATCTAGTTTTAGATTTTAGACCAAAAAAGAGCTCAATAACTTGCTTTACAAGTCTCAAAAAAGTGCATCTCGAAAAGAAGACATTCGTGTAAATTAGGAAGGTCAGTTTGTCTATGCTGTCCTCTATCTTGTCCGTTTTGCATAGCTGGTATTCTTTTAGCAAGCTAAGCAGCAACTATGGTTATCATCACTAGAGAACAAGCAATTTGTATGTTCTATCATGTGCCATACGATATGGATAAAGCTACCGAATTACTCAAGTCCATTGAAGCCATAAATGTCGACATTTGTTATAAAGATGATCCATGCAAACCGATTTTGTACTCAATTGAAAGTCTAAATGCCCAAGACACGAATTGTCATCAGTATCCCGCTTTGCTGAAAAATTAGCAAATAGTAATGAGCTGTCAGTCAAGTGACAACTCCAGGTTTCTCTTTGTTTGGAATGAAATCACTTTCACTCGAAGCCCTAATCGTCAACCTTTTTGAAATAAATTTTGTTATTTAGATATTTGAAAAGAATTTTTTCTACCATCAAATTCAAGTATCTTGTTGGAGTTCAGGGGTTCATGAGAATCATATACATGTGTTGAGTTAGTGTAAGGTAGTTTGTCGATTATTATTTTGCAAATATTAGGGTTGTTCCTATTGTAAGAGACTGCGAGTATTCTCTATATCTGATAGCATTTTGTTAAAACTCACTTTAAGAAGACTTTTAAGTCTTCCTGATTTGTGGTTAATACCGCAAAATCGATAGCAACAATGCATACTTTCTCTTTAATAGAAATATACCAGAGCATATATAATAAACGGACAAAAATTTAGTTATGATCATGATAGTAGAAAGGCTCCTTCTCCCACCCTTCATATCGCCATCTGCATCTATTTGTGACAGCTGTGGTATTCTGATAAAGTGTATTAAGGTAGATTCATAAGCCATATCCTTTACATACATCAATTGCACTTGTTTCAGATGTACGATCTTCGTTAGAAAAGATTTATTCTTTAATCGTTAGACATGGGTTCTTAGTTCATAATCCTTCTTTCAGGAATAAACACCAGTCTCAACGTATTCTCTTGTTTGAGCCTCTGTGTCTGATCCATCATCCATCCTAATAAAACAACAGCAAATCTTCCCTTCTCTTTTCATCCCTTGTTAATAGTTCTTCGTCTGCCTTGCAGGAAACACTTGCGAAGACTTTGCTCACCAGTGATCTCTCTTTGAGGTTTTTGCACATTTGATCAAGTAAACGTACGCGTGTTTGGTCATCTTTTTCGTTGGTGGATTTTCGCGCGTAGCCTACTATAGTATACCCATCTTCCTTCAAACTTTTTATAAAACTTTGATACCGAGGCAAGTGTTCAACAATGTCTTCTATTATACTGTCTAAATAATGCGTTAATTATGGGCTAGCAAAAACACGCACAACAAGTCTTACCAGAAAACTCATTTTTCAATACGTACAATGTACGAACTGACGTTTTCCGCTGATCTTCGTTAAGTTTTCTCTTGGTAGTAGCTTTCATCAAGTTCAATTTTCTATTTCCGCACCATTTACTGAAACGTTGTGCTGACTTTTCATTTAAAATATCAGTGTGTCTCCACACCACGGCCAGAATATCATTAAATGTTAGACTTTGACAGTCATACACTTGCTTATTGTAAGGATTTGTAGGCAGATAAACAGCATTTAGAAAGTAAGTAAGTTACACTGGGTTGACTAAAAAAAAGTATGTATGAAAATTCAGATATACAAGGCGTGTATTTTTTAAAGTTACCAATCTTTTTGATTATTTTTTGAGCTTCACTGCTACTAGTAGTAGGCGTAGTTTTCTTCTCGTACGTGTGGATACTATAAGTATCCGCATATGTAGTATTGGTACAGTGGTCCCCCGCTAATTTCAACTCTGAAAGTATCCTCCAAAGGTTGAAAATATTGAGGGTTGAAATTCGTTGATATGGAGTATCATTTAGCCGCCTACCTAGCTATACCTGAATCTCTTATTTCAAAAAAAAGTACTACACAATGAGCACTCTATGAAGTAATAAAGAAAACAGTATAATATGTTTAAATGCCTAGAGGTTGAACTAATCTATAATAAAATACTTCTCTTGCTATAGGCTCTTAATCTACAAAATCCTAATTACCTGGGCCATGATATATATGAAGGTGACAATCTTTGCTGAACGTCTTGGCATCGATTCTTTTAAGGGGTCCAATGGATGGATGCATCACTTTACTAAGCGCAACGGCTTAAAGATGCATAGACTGCACGGAGAAGCTGCTTTTGTTGACAATACAGGCCTTGAAATCGATACTGAGCATATCAAGGAAACCCTGAAGAAGTATGAAGCAAAAGACATCTACAACTTTGATGAGACTGCATTATATTTTGTGACGGCCCCAACGACAAATGGTTTTTCAGGATGGAAACAAAATAAGAAGCGCTTGACCATAGGCCTGCTTTGCAATGCAGATGGGAGTAACAAATGCGAGCCGCTTATTATTGGTATGGCGAAGAAGCCTGATTGCTTCAAAATCAATAGTAAGAAAATGGAGGCTAGCAATCATGGTTTCCATTATTACTTCCATAACGGCAACGGTTGGATGACAAAGAAAATTTTTTTTCAGTTTCTTAGGCGCTTTGATCGAGCTATGATTGCCATGAAAAGAAAAGTTCTTATTGTTCTCGATAACTTTGCAGGTCATTATGTTGAATATGAACCGAGCAATGTTGAGTTGCTGTTTCTCCCGCCAAACACTACGTCACATACCCAACCTCTGGATAGTGAAATTATTCATACCTTCAAGGCACATTATAAGCGCCGTCAGTTTGACAAAGCATACCGCCATATTAGAATGATCCAGATCGGCTGTCAAGACAAAGTGGGTCCAGTAGAGACAATTTTTAATGTGGATCAGCTTCAAGCAATGAAATGGGTCAAGGCAGCTTGGGGTATGATTACCCCAACGACGATTATCAATTGCTGGGAAGCAACAATCTTCAAAACCTTTTTAGATAAAAGCAATGATGAATTCACTCAGGCAATGGTGAGAGAGCATAGCGAGTTAGAGAAGGAACTTCAAGATAGCGTTACCAAAATTGCAAAAACTGGCAAACTGGCGTCTGAGGACTGTCCTAGCCCTGAAACTGAAACAGCCTATGAACGTACCGTGGTACATCCAAATCTAACAGAAGATGAAATTCTGGCCATGGTTAAAGCAAATGAAGATGAAGAAAGTAGCAAAAATGAACAAGAAACTGCTGAGGAGAATGAACCGTATGTTCTAGAGAAGATACAATTATCGACCAGTGAAAAGGCTAACTGTCTGAATACTTTGTTCAGCATATTGGATGACGAAGAACAGTTAGATCCTGCAATTTTTGCTGCAGTGCCTGCATTTAAGAAGATGTGGGATAGCTTCCAGGCAAAAGTTTGTCTTAGACAAACTAAGCTTACTGGGTTTTTTTTTAACTCTGAAACAACCAATAAATAACGTATTTTGAATGAGAAAATCCATTATCCTCATATAAAAAAATGCAAATTCGTCTCAGTTTCAAGTTAAAAAAACACTGTATTTTCAAGGGGTTCACTGAAATGCTTTGGTATTTGGAAATCTCAGTCATAAGGCTCAAACCCAGACAGTTGCTGCCAATCAGAGTTTCACATATCGTTGCATCACATACTTCAAGCAAAAATAATGGAAAGTAAAAAGCACCCCATACCGACGGAGTATCTACAAAAAATCAGTTACCGATATAGAGCAATGCTTGTACTTACTAGGTAATTGCCCTTCACGGGCCATGCAGAAGTCGAACCGGGGTTGGTTGACTAGCAAATTGTTGTGCAAGCTTGTAATTGCTTGAGTATTGAGAGCTGAACACCGGGATTGGATTTCCATCGCTTGAGACAATCATGGATACACCTTTGAGTGCAATGTTCTTCGACGCATTGCCATCCCGGTTCATAGTGCTACAGCCGTTGACGACGGTAACACAGTTGGGGTTCACACAGCAGACAGCTCCATTACACTTCCTGACCTTGCCGTCCTTCCCTCGGTATTTCTGTAACTGTAGAGGCATGAGACACCAGTGGCAGGTCTTACTAGTGTTGTATTCGTTCACAATAACTACCAAGCCTTTTCGTCGTTGTACTCCACGTAACCGTTTGAGTCCCCTGCGAGCATGTCCTCGAATGCGAGAATTGGTGGGCTGCCAATGGCCGTAAAAATGAACAGCTTTTTGAAAAATCATGTATGGGGAGAAGTGCATACGTTCGATGTCAGTATACTTGTGGTATGCTTTCTGGGTAAACACCTCTCTAGTACGCTTTTCACGTTCAATTCTCCTGTTCTCAGCTTCGGTCCCCTCTTTCTCAGCATTCTTGGCTCGTTCTCTGCGCAGACGATGTCTGCTCGAGCGCGAGTGATGGTTGACAGCTGATGCTCGGAGAGTCCAGGTATTGTAAATATCGTGCCGTAGCTCTGTGGTTGTGTTACTGGTAAAGTTCCGTATCCGTTGTATCATCCATGCAGATGTCGTACTTGTTGACACACCGGTGGTCCGAATACCGGGATCAACGTNTCGTTGTGTTACTGGTAAAGTTCCGTATCCGTTGTATCATCCATGCAGATGTCGTACTTGTTGACACACCGGTGGTCCGGATACCGGGATCAACGCCGCAAACAGGGATCGAATGCTTCTCAAAAAGTGGCTTCACGAGAGACAGCATCTAAAATAGTTATCAATCTTTCATAATCTCTTCAGATTAAAGTGTACTTACCTGTGGCATATTCCCTTCAGTGATCTTTGCTTTGGCGGACGACGCTGCTTGGCTACTGCGCTTTTGCCTTTTACGCTTTCGTTTTCGGGAGCGACTTGTCGAAGCGCTGCTTTTCTCTTTGCCCTTCCCTTTTTTGCTTACTTCTCTCATCGCTTTGTTAAGGACGTAACGATCCCGTCGAGCTTGCTTGAGCTTTTCTTGTAGGAC